>JAXIVJ010004569.1:0-81762 GCA_036785665.1 Chirona hameri
GCTGGCGGATCGCGAGTTGAGCGAGAAGAAGTCGGCGTTCCGCTGTCAGCACTCCAGCGCTATTTGTCAGACCGAGATAAAAGCGGCGTCACAGGCCTCCGCATAATCAGGGCGGAGACCCACACGTTAGTGGGCATTTTGGCAGTCGAAGATAACAGTTATAAATAACGCCTTATGCGAGGGGAACCAGTATGGCACATGTTATCGGAATTGACGCATATTCCTACAATACCGGCGTTTCGCTTCACAGGCAGTCTGATAGAGCGTTCGTATCACGATAATGGTCAGGGACCACGCAGCACGGTGAGCAATCACAACTGTAAATCAGAGGCAGGTCGAAACTCGATTGAGTGGTTTTAACTGGAGGATGTCGTCGATACTGGGATCGAAGGGCGGACGGCGGACAGTGCCAACACTGTCCGCTGAGAGTGGTTCTGCTGACCGCCTCCCTCGGAGTCGATGGTGGTCTGCAGACGTTCAAGCGGCTGCCACAGCGCGCAGAGGAGCATCAGGCTTGAAGTTGAAGCCGCCTCATCAAGGCAGAGTCACAGCCTCGATCTGCGAAGTCAACGAGGACACGAGTTATCATTCCGGAATACAGAGATAGAGATATTGCAAGACCAGGGCGTGGTTTAAGTGAGGGATGCATCATTGAATTCACATTAATGTCCAACTCCCTTTGCTATTGATAGCCGAACCAGAGCGTGATATAGGTCACCTAGGACAAGCTAATGCGACCAAGTGCGTGCGACAAATGCCGCTGGGGCAGTTCGCTTATTCCACGCTCTAGGTGGCGCTGTGATAGCATCGCATCACGTGATGTCGGGCGGCAGACAGGTTCAGCGCGGTCACAGGCGCAGACAAAGACACGGACGGACACGGGCACGGATGCAGACACACAAACACAGATGCCAAGAAGCCAGTGACAACCACCATCAGTGTTGAATGTTAGTCAAAAATACATAGGTGGAGAGTAAAAGAGTTGTCAGGCAAGTTAACCCGCGCACTGCAGGGCTTTGCGCCGAACACGAACTGCAGGGGGAGGGGGGGTTGATTTCCGCCACCCACCCCCCCCCCCCTGAGATCTCGAAAACTACGCTACGTAGCGAGAAGCGGAAAAGGCATTTGATAGCTTGGTACATGTTCTATCGAAAGTATTTAGTGTTCTTTTAGGTCAGGTCAAAATTGAGATCACCAGAGGTCATCAAAGGTCAAATTTTCCAGTTTTTTTCTCCTGTTTTAGGACATCGCTCAGTAATTCCCATATATCTCAAAAACGATGCTAGTTAGAAACAAACGAGAAAAAAAACGCCAGCCAGTGAAATTTACAATCGCTAGGGTGTCCTCAGATTTGATCTCAGGTCAATATTTGAGGCTCCAGAGGTCAAAAAGGATAAAAAATACTATTTTTTTGCTCAATCGTTGTCTTGGTATTAACTTTTTATTTACTAAAGATAACGGAAAATTGTTTACGCCATTGTGTTTTAATTGGCAAGGCACTTCGAATGATATACATGGTGACCTTGTTAAGTCAACTTAACAATTTGACCTCAGGTCAAGGTCAAGTAGGGCAAGTAGGGCATGTTGCATATGGGAGGACGTATCTCGACGATACAAACACATGGATGTCTGTTTTACTTCTCTATCTTCATTATGTCGGGAGTTATTGACAAAAAAGTGATGGTGACCTCGCATGACCTCAAATGACCCAATAGGGGTCACTGAACAAAAATTACACTTAGATCATCAATAATATCCTATAATAACACGATCCAGAAGTAATTGGACTAATATCATGCATATCCTTGAAATAGGAAGCATTTGTATATTTCCCCATTGACTTATTATGGGGAGGTTACGAAATTGACCTGACCTTAAGTCACCGATATCAAAATTACGAGATAAACGAATTGTAAGTACTTATGCTCTTATGACATCCTGTAAGTTTCAAACTGATCGGTGAAAATCTCTGGCTTTGGCACAACTGCAAACAGTTTTGAGGTGGGGTCACTTGACCTGGTCTGGTAACCTGACCTGAGATGACCCGAGGTTATTTTTTTCTCAAAATGTGCGCAATTGATGTCCTAACAGGTGTGCCAAAACCCGGCGGCGCTCCGCGCCGCCGTTTTTTCGCTATCTTTGAAAAACCTGAGGGGGGGGGGGGGGTGGGGGGCGGAAATCAGCAGTGCGCGGGTTAAGATTTTCATTTTTGTTTTAATTATTATATTTTGGAAAGCAAAAACATCCTGATTTGTAATAGATATTAAATCCTTCTGAGGAAAATTGAATTATATTTTAACTACAATGTCATAAGATCAGGCAAAAAGAGAGCAAATCTCCTGAACAAATATGAAGAGAGCGAAATTCTTTGGACCCAAAATGTCCTGAAAACGGCCCAAATTCCAAGGCTGGAGGAGGCGGTGGACCAGACACTAGCTTGATTCAAGTGCGTTTGGGGAGGGATCCTATGAGAGCCTCTTATCCCAACATGTGGTGTTGAGACTGGTGTCTTAGCTTTAAATTGTTACATTCAATTTTCCTGTTCAGATTCAAGTCAAGTACGAGCTAATCAATCCTGGTGAGTTAAGGAAATTAGCTGGGTAAATACCGTAAATCCTTTTGGGAGGTTAACCCAAAAGCAGTACTGGTGACTCAGATCCAGTGCAATGACTAGTGTATGCTGACAATTATAATCTTTTCAGATATTAACGACATAGGAGTGAGAGCTCGAGAAGCAACAGGATGCAAGACGGCAATGAGCAGAACAAATGAATTACCAGCCCTCCTCAGCCACTTTACCCCAATCACGACACAGTTGAGGGCCCCATCATATTTGGGATAGAACATCATTAGATATAAGAATGACAGCGGAGGAGAATTCAGATATCATTTGGTCCATCTCCGAGCAATCCTCTGGGAAGAATATGGAAATTAGAGTGAACAGAAGGGATTTTCTTTAAGGGGAGGGTGATTGTTACCTCTTAGCAGAATCACGGCAGTACCGCTTCTCAGTAATTGATAGTAGCAACGGCTCATTCCTCCGTTCCAGGTCGAGTGACATCTGGTATGAGACGGGTGCTAGTAGCAACTGTCCGTCTCGGCCTGAAAAAAAGAAGGGTGTCAAAACGAATATTGGATCAAAGCAACCACAAATCCAATGGTCTAATCATGAGGAGAAATGCTAATCTACATCCATTTAAATGATAATAGCATTACAAATGAGGAGCGATATCATCCAGCAACACAGGTATTCTTCGCACGCTGCCTAAATATCTTTTTACAGGACCCCGTACTTCGGCTACAAAATGCCTGCTCAATGGATTGAGAGACAATCAAGTTATGAACATGTAAGAAAAATAGATAGACTGCAATATATATCTTATTCATGCAGCCTGAATATAATAACCAGTGCTTAAATACCATCTAACAGCTTACTTAGCGGAGACTTGCGCGGAACACTCTAAGAGATCAAAATGGCGTCCTTGAGCCGGCTTTACCAGATTCAAGTATACTCTGGGAAACACTGCCGGAGTGTGACGTCAGTGAACCCAGCCAATCGCGGCGCACCTAGTGGCTCGCACAAGCTCACACATTGGCTGGCCGTGATTGAACGCCAGGAGACAGCCCTACATGACGTCATCAGACCGAGCAGCCCACTATGCTAGCTATCGCTTCTACATGCGTGAGAAAGGTTTCTAGAGAGAATGAGAGAATTTGGCGGAAAAGATCCCCATAAAGCGAGTCATAATTGCGGTTCCGAATGATAAATCCTTGAGGAATATATACATATATCTTACCTGCACGGAGACGAGACGAAGTCCATCGGCATTCGAGCAGGCCTTATGAGGAGGCATGCAATCTAGCCGTAAGAAGTTGAGTCATCTACGCGCGTGCGCACTGGCTTATTGATGCCAAGGTCAGTCCCGTCATCGTCGAACTTACGAGGGAATTGTGAGGGATCGAGAGGTGATAACGTTGAAGATAACAACAATCCTAGCCGGGACGAGGCAGATATGAACCGCGCCCCTGTGCGTGATTATACTCTGTTGACAACGATCTTTTTGCTGAGGGACTTATGGGTTTGTCAAACGAGGGAGGTATGCGGTGGTATGGATTCGAGCGCCCGGAATGAGAATAAAAGAGGGAGTTTGTTTTGGCCAAAAGGAGCGGCTATCGTGTCATAACTAATAGCTGGATATTGACGCTGTAGGACGCCTGGGGCTAGCGAGCCGGTGAGTCAGGCGATGCAGTGCCGCTGGGGTGCGTTGGCGAGGATGGTGCCGCCGGAGTGAGGTAGTTTGGGCGAGGGGTTGTGCCGCTGGAGTGGGGAACGGTGGTTGAGATGTGGGAAGCTGGTGACGAGTGGGTGAGAGGATGCCGCCCAAGAGGAGGAGATCTATGTCCATCGAGGGGAATCTGTGATGTACGCCGAACGATTAGGCCATGGCGCTTTGTATCGCAACGTGCAGCTCTCGTTCTCCCGACTTTAGGACGAAATTATAGGTTTTATGTCCATCGCGGAGCTATCCAGGTGGTGCCGGCCAACCGGGTGGCGCTAACTCTAACGATATCGCGACGTGCGGAGATGTTAGGATCAGTGGCGGCGCGGTGAGGGATGATTGCCTCCGTGCGACTGAATAAGTCCATCGCGCTCGACCAGGTGATTGCAATAAGTCAGCAGCGAATGCAGCCGCAACTTAGCCAAGTAGCTCTGAGCCGCGCGACCTCTGAGTTTCATTAGGCGGTGGTGCAGGTCGAGAGGAGGTGATTAAGGGGGCCATGCAGCGCCGAGAGCGGGTGAGCTGAGCAAAGTTAAGTCCATCGAGGAGGGCTTGCGAAGTATGCCGGTTAACAGATCTTACGTTGTTTGTGCCGCAATATGCCACACTTGTCTTCCCGACCCTCGGATAAAAAATGGGTAGGTCTTATGTCCATCATGGAATTCCCCAGGTCGTACCGGGCGACCGGGGAATGTTGTCGCGGAGGCACCATGACGTGCGGAAGGATTAGGACCAGTGGCGACGTGGTGAGTGGTAAAGGCCGCCGCGTGACCGAACAGGTCCATCGCGCTGGCTTAGGTGATTAAAATAAGTCTGCAGCGAATGCAGCCGCAACTTAGCCAAGTAGCTCTGAGCCGTGCGACCGCGGAATTTTAGTAGGCTGTGGGAACGGTTGAGAGGTGATTAAGTGGCGCAGTAAGACGGAATATTCCGATATAACAAGGGAATTATATTTGTAGGAACGTTAAGCATGGAAAGGTAATGAGGGGAGGAAATAGTATTTATGGGGATGTAAAGATCAGAGAGAATTTAAAGGGAATTTTAGATGTTGGGCGGATTACGGGAGACGACGTGGGGAAGGGACTCCGTGACGGATCATCTGTCGATAGGTACTCCGGTAGTCTATATCGTGGGAGACCCTATCCTAATGACCACCACAAACCGAACTCCAAAGACCATCATGACGTACCTTTATCCGAGCAGCGAGAGACCTATATGTTGACTAACGACTGGCCAGCCTCATCACAAATTAATTATGTGCGAGGTCGGATGAAGCGCATTGCAATGTTAGACATTCACAAATGTTCGCGGGATTCCAAGAAAGTTGATAGTTCGGAAGCGACAAGAAAAAGCGGATCGCCAATACCACAGATCGCTTCGCCGGTTCAAGAAACCCCCGCATGCAAAATTTGTAAAATGTTGCAGATTGTTGCAGAATGTTGCAAGACGCTGTAATTGTTGCAGAAGAAGTCGTAGAGCCCTAATTCCACCACCGTTGAGATCAGCGGCCCAAAATCAATCCGAAGGAAAATCAGAAGAAATGTGAAAATTTGGATGTTTTTAATGATTTTTTCTTGCAATGTTGCAAAGCCCGACTGCACGCTACAATAACGGCACGACTTGGACGAAATTCATAAATATGGTCAGGAGTGGGCCATTACATTCAACGCTGCCAAAACCATTCAACAAGCATTTTCCCACAAAAGCCAACACCAACCACCAACACTTACATTTGGAGATGTCTCAGTACCCATAAACGAAACACATAAGCACCTTGGCATGACTTTTTTCTCTCAAAAGATCTCCGTTTCCATGAACATGTGAACGAAATATTAAATAAAGTCAATAAAAGACTCAGTCCACCGTACGCTATTGCACAGCACCTTCCCCCGACACGTTTTCGATCAAATATATAAAACATACATCAGACCGCACTTTGACTACTGTGACACCATCTACGACGGACATATCACAATTCAAGACGCGACAAGACTGGAGACACTGCAAAACAGAGCAGCTAGACTGACGACTGGGACGCTCTTTAGAACATCATCCGACAAATTACGAATCGAGCTGGGATCGGACAAGCTGACCACGAGACGACACATTCACCGCCTAACACTCTACCACAAATTAACTGCACCCGAACGTCACAACACACCCAGCTACATCACCGCCATCATGCCACATTCACGCAAACACGACACGAACAGGACACTAAGAAACGCAAACTATTACACCCTAGTTCAAACTCGCACTACGTCACACAGCGCTCCTTCTTCACTCTCACCGGAAACCAATGGAACCAATTACCAGAAGCCACGAAACAGCTCCCTTATCCCGACTTCAAAAAACAGATTACACAGTAGTTAGGTATACCCAAGCTATATTATTCACATGGAACTAAAGCAAGCAACATTCTCCACACCAGATTGAGAACTGGTATGTCCCAACTAAACGCCCAAATGTTCATAATTCAGAAGTCAGACTCCCCGGTATGTCCCTGCGGGCACCCACAAGAAAACACGACACACTTTATCTGCTCATGCCCGATATACACTTGTCATAGAAACGAATTGATTAGCAACATATCCCAGAGTCTACACTACAACTTTACGCAGGAGTCCAGATCCATCCAATCACAAATCCTGTTGCACGGCACGAGTTTCAGTAGCGGCGGCGGCCGCGCGGTAGCCCGTCAATTCCAAAACTACTTGCAAAACTCTCACAGATTCACTGGTGTTTATTAAATCGTAGTCCTGTGCACTGTGCAGGCTCTGATGGGTTCGCTCCTCCGGCGGGGCGCGCGGTGTATGATCTGCTGCGCGCGATGACCGGTGACACGGCGGCGGTTGAGTTATTAGGTACCTGATGATATGTGTTAGAGTTGGCGCCTAGAGTCAAGCTCCCCAGCTTTTGCGCCAATTCTACCTTATGTGTACCATATAAATATGTTATAAAAAACATAATACAAAAATGTGTTATAATATGTTATAAAACAATAAACATGTTGATGATGATGGGGTATTGTATACAACTGACGTTCGTTTTCCGGGTGTAGTAGGACACAATTGTTATAACATAATCGAACCTGACCTAACCTTTACAGTAATTACGAGGGTGTAACGTGTCCACTTTTACTTATCACGTCACCCCAGTAGTCAATTCTGGCGCATGTCGTCTGCGGTCGGTTAAAACTGTTTTTCGAAATTAACTTTTGAACAAATATAGATACAGCAATTATTTTGATGTCATCGTCTTCGCCTTGTCAGAACACGTCGATTCATACCAAATACCAATGGTGTATGTCAGTTGACAAGGATGTAGATGGCGCTGATCAGGGGCGGCGGATAAGGGGGGGGCAGCTGCCCCTCCCCCACACACTCAAGAAGTTGGGGGGGGGGGGGCTAACATATGATTTTGCCCCCCATAAATTTGTAAGAGGGGGCCCTCCAAGATCGAAGTGACTCGAAACGAATTTCACTCCGCTTTCAAACAAAGTGCAAGTAAAGTAGCAGTAAAACAACAACACGAAAGGCCTGAGTGGGCCCTCTGGCCGCCTGCAGGGGCACTCTGGCCGCCTGAGGGGCAATCTGGCCGCCTGAGGGGGCACTCTGACCGCCTGAGTGGGCCCCCTGGCCGCCTGAAGGGGCACTCTGACCGCCTGAGGGGCTCTGTGGCCGCCTGAGGGGGCACTGTGGCAGCCTGAGGGAGCACTGGCCGCCTGAGGAAGCACTTTAACAGCCTGAGGGAGCAATCTGACCGCCTGAGGGGCACTCTGGCCACCTGAGGGGGCACTCTGACCGCCTGAGGGGGCACTGACCGCCTGAGGGGGGCACTCTGGCCACCTGAGGGGGCACTCTGACTGCCCGAGGGGGCACTCTGGCCGCCTGAGGCCGCCCTGAGGGAGTCGGGATCCGCTTCCGTAGGCGGTGGAACAGGGGGATGTTGTTGAATACATTTTATTCAGTATCATAAAAGGGCGATAACATGCAATTTTCAGGATTGGCGCAAAAGCTCTGTCGGCTTGTGACAAGGCGCCTCTCCTACACTCGTAATGATAATGATAATAAATAGGAACAAATCAAAAACAAAAACAACCTGTAACTCATAATGGCAATACATAAATACAATCAAAACAACCCTATCTGCCGCCTCGGTACTATATTGCGCCGGTGTCGTTTTTCATTGTGGCGCCGCGACACCCGCGACACGGGGAGCAGCGGATCCAGGGGGGACAAGGGCTATGACCCCTTCAAAGGTCCTGAGACTATGATTTGGCCCCCCAAACGGTCGGACGTACTGTTCTAAAAATTGCCTTTGTAGTAGTCAAAATCCAGCTATCCAGTTAAAACTTGAACATCTTGCGCCGCTTGACACAACATTCGCAATTGCATATACAAATTTGGAAAATGGGAAAATGAATTCCTTAAGTGTCTGCTGGCAGAGGCTCTCCTTGGCGGTACCTAATTGGCCCACTCCTTACCCCATGTCCCACTCCTTTCATAAAATATTAACTTTCAAGCTGGCTACATGTTTAGCGCTAGTCTGCCGAGTTCCGAAAAAAGGCGACGCGAACGCAAAAACGCGGACATCGCCACCCGGAAGCTGATCCAGCGGTGCCCAACTTGCTGGACCGAAGAGCTAATAGTGGGACAGGGGCGAATCCAGGGGGTGGCCTCAGTGGTCGCCTCCCCCCCCCCCCCCCCCCCGCCAGAAGGGCGCCTCACGGGCTGTCTGTCGCCGGGCGCCTGGCGGCGCCCGGCGATGGACAGCCCGTGAGCACGCAGCGTCCCAATGGACCGCTTGGACGCCCTTTTGGGCGCCCTGTTGAAAGTAACTTACCTAGTATCAGGTCATACAGGTCATGACCTGGTCCTTTTGACCCGAGGCGCCCTTCCGGCCAGTGACGGCGCCCTTACGGCCAGTGACTGCGCCCTTCCGGCCAGTGACTGCGCCCTTTCGGCCATTGACGGCGCCCTTTCGGTCATTGACGGCGCCCTTTCGGCCAGTGACGGCGCCCTTTCGGTCAGTGACGGCACCCTTTCTTTGGAAGGCGCCCCTAAATTGGCCTGCGGCCACCCCTTCTAAAATACCATGAATCCGCCCTTGTAGTGGGACCAGGCCAGGACCATCTCCTCAAGCCATCTCGCTCCAGGCTCCTCCAGATCCACACGGACCATTTGTGCGCGGAAAGCCGTTCTGGCTCCTGCTGTTTTCAAACCATTTGCACTGTTACCAGTTATTTGTTACAGTTCGGTAAATATGTATAGTTATTATTATCATATGTACTGTTGAGCCCTGACTGTCACCGGTCATCGTCTTCGTGATTGACTATCCGAGGAATATGTATATGCAAAACTACCTTAATTTCAATATTTTTCATCGTACCGAGATGTGCAACCAGGAATAGGGGTTACCTGAGGCTTGGCTCCACTCACGGTCTGGAATTCCAATATAAAAATTTCGTTTTCCACGACCTAAAATTAATATTTTAAAAAAAATCGGTGGTCACGTCGGTGGCCATCGTCATCGTCTTCGGTTCGTTGTAACGGTGAATTGAATGAATATCATTTTACCTTCTTATCCTCTACAAGGCCCATCGCCCATATTTCTGGGTTGTATCAGGCAAACCCGTACAATTTCGCGCCGCTTGGCGGCGCTAAATAACAAGTATCTACTATCAGGGGCGGATCCAGGATTTTCTAAGGCAGGGGGCTTCAGGCCTGAGGGCGGCATATTTCCTCGGTGACGGGGGCGGCATGGTGCCTTCCGAGGGCGGCATAATGCGTTGTGAGGGCGGCAAGATGTCTTCTGAGGGTGCCAGGGTGCCTTCCAAGAGTGCTACGATGCTGTTGGTAGACGCAAGGGCGCCCTGGCGGCCTCCCGAAAACGCTACGGCGCCTTCGGCGCCGGCAAATCCTATACAAAAATGGCGCCGTTTTCTAAGGCAGGGGGCTTCAGCCCCTACGGCCCCCCCCCCCCCTGGATCCGCCACTGTCTACTATAACATGAAAACCACATTACAAATTGCTGCAAAGGCATACAAATACACGCATACAAATGGGGCTACATTTTTTTTTGTCATTTCAGCCGACCCCACTCAAAAATTATCGGCGACGCTCCTGCCTCTCCCCCTCCCCCCCCCCCCCTCCCCATGTCAACAACTTTCTCGCTGACGGCTGACAGCATATTACCCCTCCCCCGCTCAACAACTTTTTGGAAATACGCCACTAGATTTGCCCCCCCTCCCACAAAAAAAAACATCCGCCGGGGGCACCGGGCACCGGGCACCCTTGAATCCATGAGGAGGGGGAGGTGGGGCACCAATGCCCTGGTGCCCCATCAAATTGCTGAAAACCCACCTATTTTGTGCGAAATGGTGTAAAATTTAGATACAAAAAACGCGCCGCTTCGCGGCGCATATTACATACGTGCTTCCTGATAAATCTGTGATGTCAGGATGTTTGTTGACTATCGTTTTTTGTCAGGTCCAAATATCAACATTTGGACCTACCATATATGGTCATGACCGCTCCGTTATGGTCACGTGGCACTTGAAGGGGGGCTGGTTTTTATATTTATTTATACAGTCCTTGGTTTTGATGTACAGTGCCGTGAAGTGCAAGGCCAAGGCCCTATAAGAAGATAGAGTTATCCGGCGATTTGACTGAATCCGACTCAGGGGTGGTGACGTCATCTGGACGTAGAATCCCTTGCCCCTATATAAATCAATGATAACTCGCAATTTTTGAAAGACTATATAGTTAATTCTACCGAGCCGAATTACAAACAATAAACCCTAAAAGAAATACCAATTCAAGGTTTCTAACTTATTTACATAATATTTTGCTCCTAAGTCGCTCTTATTTTGACAGCGAAGGGGCAAAAATTGTACTTCTTCGCTAATGTTAAAAGGCCATATATAAGCCGCGCGACAGATGTCGGTGCCGCCAAAACAAATCGCATAGATGACGTCACACCCAAGAACGAACCACGTATGTCACGCTTTATGGTTGATTAACATACGGGGTTCTTTTTATTGCATATCAAAAAGCAAATTGAGCCTATGGCGGCTGAAGGGATGACAACCCCCTGTGCAAGGCTATAGAACAGAAGTGGGCGAAAGGTGAACGTTGGTAGATGGCGGACGCAGGAAGGTTGAAATTGTTGTGGTTGTGGGATAAATATAATTTAGGGTGCGTTCGGAAGGCGAAAAAAAATCGCGAAATATTTCGCGAAATTTATCATGGTCGTTCGGTAGGAATTTCGCGAAAAATTCGCCGGGTTCGCCGTATGTGCGTCATTTAGGTATCTAAACAATGATTTCATAACAATTATCTTTGGTTGGCAGCAATTATTTTGAGAAAGACTACTATTACTGTTGATCACAGATGACAACAAATCAATAATAAAAAACATCACCATTGGCCATTGTCATCACCATCACTATAAGCAATTCAATATACAATTAATTATGAATAGGTTCACAAGTAGACATGATATGCATCTGGAAGCATGCCTCATATTATAACGCAGTTACCAATTATGCAAATCACATATTTCCATAGCCCTGTTCGGCTGCCGGCTCTCACGTTAGCCAGTGCTAGTGGGCTCGCAGGTTACCTAGCAACGTGCGATTCACCAATCAGGAGCGAGCAAACGATGACGTCACGCGCACATTTTCATGTACGCGTGCCCCCTTACGTGACGTCACGTGCTCGCGCGCGAGCGGCATTCCAGCGATTGAAAAAGAGCGCTAGCATGGCTTGCTAACGGGTTTGCTCGCCGGTGTTCGGCGGCCGCGAGCTGACGTCACTCATTATGACGACACTGTCCTGTGTGACGTCGGTGAGCGCTCCCGCGAGAGCCGGCCGCCGAACAGCGCTCGGAGCCCTGTTCGGCTGCCGGCTCTCACGTTAGCGAGTGCTAGTGGGCTCGCAGGTTGCATAGCAACGTGCGATTCACCAATCAGGAGCGAGCAAACGATGACGTCACGCGCATATTTTCATGTATGCGTGCCCCCTTACGTGACGGCACGTGCTCGCGCGCGAGCGGCATTCCAGCGATTGAAAAAGAGCGCTAGCATGGCTTGCTAACGGGTTTGCTCGCGGTGTTCGGCGGCCGCGAGCTGACGTCACTCATTATGACGACACTGCCCTGTGTGACGTCGGTGAGCGCTCTCGCGAGAGACGGCCGCCGAACAGCGATCATCTATATCGGTGATTCTACACGGGACAAAATTAATGGAACAGCCAGAATGGCCACTTCCACCACCAAAGTGGACACTCCCCATCAACTTAACAAACACGTCAGAATGGCCCAAGCCACCTCCAAAAAGACCAATTCACCACCAAAAACACGAATCCACCACCAACGATGCCAGATGGAATATGGAATACAGAAACCCGACTAAACAGCATGAACATTGAACAACATCAGGGTGCCGGCGGAGGACTTTGAACAATCATCAAAATTAATAACTTTTTAAGCAACTTGCTGGTCAAAGACATGCCAGAATATACGTAATTGAAGCATCTCATACTCCCTGTTCGCCGTTATCAGCGATCATGGGCATAAAGCTAGGATTTTAGGTTACGGGGAGGATGGATAAATCCAAGACAAATCGGTATACCGATCGACCTAGCTTCATATGCGTCGCCAGGATTTTTAGGCTGGGGTGGGCAAAATGCAAATGCAAACTAAAGCCGGACCACGCCGGATCGAATGGTGAAGACCCCGCCCAAATCGGTCCCATAGGTTCGGAGCATGACGCCGTCGGCAAATTGGTACGGGGAAATTCGGGTCCAATTTGGTGCACTTAGACTGCACCAAAGTGGATACAACTCAAAACGGCACCCATTCCGACCAGTCGGAATCGATTGGTGAATAAATCAAGTACATTGTCGGCTAATCTGGTCGTTTTTTTGGACCCTCCAATTGCAATGGCGGCGGGACCCGTACTTGTTAGTTGTCACCAAGCTTCTGGCATGACAGTTTAGTTTATAAAATGATCTTGTTTAGCTGACGAGGTCAAATATACTAATTTCTGGTTTTATTTATACCTTCCCTACTAGATTTTGGTAGTCGGTCTAAGTGATTTGGTGGTAAGTTAGCCAATTAGGCTGTGAGTGTCCTTTTTGGACATTTTTTCTTCCATCTGGATACTCAAGTGGACGTTTCGGCTGCAGGATGTGCTATATTGGTGGTGGAAGTGTCCAATTTGGTGGCGGCATTGTCAAATTGGTGGTATTAATCTATTTGGCTATGGAGTGTCCATTTTGGTGGCATTTTGTCCATTTTGGTGGCGAGTGGTCTTTTTGGTGTTGTTTTGTCCGTTTTGGTGATTGATTAATAGGGAGCCATTCTACACTTACCCCATCTCCTCAATGTGGGCCGCCATCTTTGAAAGCACCGCCGTGACATGCTCCCGCGATTCCACGTTATTTCGCGAAATCCCGCGCCAAATCCCTCGTTTCGTGCTCTCCGAACGGCCAATCGCAAAAGATTTCGCGAAATGCGTGGGAGAATGGCCCTCCGAACGCACTCTTAAAGGAAATAGTCCACCTTCAACATTAGTTTTAAACTGAGATAGCAGTTTTGTAGCCCGTGTTGAGAAATCCTTACTTTGACTGTTTTCTTGACTGAAAAGACTCTCCAGCCGAAGATATTTGACGTTTTGGCGAAGGAATGCGGCGCATATATGATATACCGTACCGTCTGAATTGTGCCAGCACTGCATGGAGCATGCGCAGACCAATAACGCACACGATGCAATTAATAATGTACAACCTTCTGTCCTGAATTGGCGCGATGTAGGACCATTTTTAAAAAGAAAAAAAGAAACTGTATTAAAAAATATAATAAAATCGTGTTCTGAAATTTTTCCGAAGGTGAACTATTTCCTTTAATCGGACGCTCTGAGCCCAAGAGGCTATGCGCCCTAACCCTAACAACAACGGATACATTTTTTTTTAAATTAGTGCCGCCGCTGATTGGCTTACAGCCTCTTCTAGGTTGTTCTAGGCTATTCTTCGAAGTTTTCACCCGTGTTTTGCTGTGTAACAGATCACCCTTTTGATGGCCCTCAAAGGGACCAGTGGCCAAGGACATCAAACTTATTATCTACAGAATACCAAATTAAAGCACAGTTTTCTCTCTTCGACATCTATGGCGAGCTGCGACGTGGTCTGGCGACCATTTTCAACCTGGCAGCCTGAAATTATCAAGTACACCAATGGATCGCCTTAGTCATCACACTGCTGTCCGGAATGTCTTTTCTTATGGGCCGCGCGGAAGAACGGAGTAAGTGACAACTTTCTTCCAAATCATTATTCAAGTGTACTGCGTTTTCTGATATTTTAGCCAAAGTTGTATTGTATTAAACAGCTATTCCCAGCAAGTTCGCCAGCGCTCGTGATTATGTTAGCCAAGATCCGCATTGGACAGATTTAACAAACGTTAAAAAACACCTAACACTGTGGAGAATGTTTGCAAAAAAAATCACGGCGAAAGTTATCAATCAACTTTTAAACAAAAATATGAGGATAAAGGAAGGAAGCTATGAGAAGGATGGAAACAAAGATTCTCCGGTTCCTGATAAAGAAACTGACCAAAGTCAGAAAACGGAAAGAGAAGGATGCAAACCGGAGAAGGATGCAAACCAAGATTCTCCGGTTCCTGATAAAGAAACTGACCAGAGTCAGGAAACGGAAACATCACAAAATTCTAGTAACCGTCCCACATGTCCTCTCTGCGGCAAAACCGGCACAAGGAAGCGGTATATGCAGTGTGCCGTCTGCGGCCGTCACTGGCACATGACATGTGTCCGGCTGAACAAAATGCAGGCGAACGCGCTCTGCCGCTGGTGGTGTCCGGACTGCGTCAAGGGCGGCTCCCAGATTCCACACAGTACTGCGCCATTTTCCAATCAGACCTCAACTCTAGCGGCACCGCAACAGCTAATGCCTGACGTAGTTGACACTGATGACGACCTAGGGCTCACCCTAGCCAACCTGAGACGATCACGCCCAGTAGTCCGGAGGATCCCCAAGAGAGCCCGGATCGCCGCAGCTGACGCCCTGGCGACTCTTTTAGAGAAGGCCGTCGCTAGCAGGGAGTTAGGACCGTAGAGCAAGCTCATGCGATTCCCATACGAGGCATTAAGCGCGAGAGAGGGTGCTACCAAGTCCAGCCTGACTAAGAAAATCAAAGAAAAAATCGCATCGTATACCGATGCATCGTCAGATCCGTCTGAAGAAAACACACCCCACCACGGGCAGACCCCAGAAAATGTTTGCAAAACGACCGTCCAGAGCGAAACAAAGAAGGCCAGGTCCAGCGAAAAGCTGAAGAGAAGCGTTCAGCTCAAGTTATCGGACGGAGACGTGAAAGGGGCCATCCGCCTACTTTCTTTAGCCGACTCTGTTGCCCAAGACTCGGACAAGACCAGCGAGGCTCTCCGAGCGAGGCATCTCCCGGCCCCGGAAGATATGTGCCTACCATCAGCCCCGGACGACACTACTCAGCCGCTGTTGGCTTCCTGTGCGGAGGTTGAAGCTGCAGTGAAGTCCTTCAGCTCAAGCTCAAGCGCGGGACTAGACGGCCTCAGGCCATCTCACCTCAAGGACATGACAGGTCAGACTTGTGGAGAGGCCGGCAGAAGACTCGCCACAGCCCTGACCGCCATGGTGAACCTTGCCCTGCGCGGAGAAATCCCCCCTCCAGCTCGGGAGGCCTTCTACACGGCATCACTGCTAGCTCTGGAGAAGCCATGCGGCGGTATCAGACCAATGCCATTGGCTCTACATACCGCAGAATCGCCACTAAGGTGGCGCTCCGGCCACTGAGTTCCGAGCTCGGTGAGGATCTGCGTCCCGCTCAGCTGGGCTTTGGAACGACTGGAGGATGTGAAGCTGCCGCGCATGCCACCCGACATTTCGTCAATCTCATCAGTAGTGAGGAAGTTGTGGTAAAGATCGACATGCGGAATGCCTTCAATAACATCCGCCGCGACCACTTCCTGGCCGTAGTACGGGAACGAGCGCCTCCGCTGTATCCGCTCCTGTGGCAGGCATACTCGACACCAACGCCTCTATATCACGGCACCACTAAGATTATGTCTGCCACGGGAGTCCAACAGGGTGACCCATCCGGCCCTGCTGTCTTCGCACTGGCAACCCATAGCATTGTCAGTGCTGTAACGTGCCCACTGAACACCTGGTACTTAGATGACGGCACGCTGGGTGGGAACGTCGCCGCAGTATGTTCTGACCTCGAACAACTCACTTCGGCGATGGTAAGGATCGGATTGCATGTTAACCCAGCGAAGTGCCAGATCATCCTACCAGCCAGCGGAGCCCAACAGAAGACCATCGACAAACTTAATCGCGTCATCCCGAGCGCGTCTGTCATCACAGAAGGTCAACAGACCGTCCTCGGGGCGCCTCTGACGGCAGCCGCCATGGAAGCCTCCGCGAGGGAGAAGAGGGAGGACCTCATGCGGATGATTGAAAGGTTAAAGAAACTCGACGCCCACTCTGCGCTCTTTCTTCTCCGCAACTGCCTTTGGCTCCCCAAGCTTCAGTATCTGCTTCGGGCTTCACCCCTTGACCGACATCCTTCGCTCCTGAAGCAGCTCGATGACATCATCAGGGTAGCCATGGAAGAGCTGGTTAACGTTCGATTCAGCGAGGCAAACTGGGAGCAGGCCGTCTTACCTACCGGGCTCGGGGGGCTCGGGCTGAGGAGAGCGGAGGAAGTCGCACTCCCGAGCTTCCTCGCATCGCTCCACAGCTGCCAACAACTGCTGCACATCATCCTGCCAGCAAACTTTGTCAACAGAGTTGCTGACGAACGAAAGCGGGTAGAAAATGAGTGGTACGAGAAAGCCGGGGACATGGGAGTTCCTGAAGACGGCGCACGCGAACGACATAAATCGTGGGACTCTCCCATCGCCGAGCATCAGAGGGACTGCCTCCTCCTCAAAGCGAATCAGTTTGACCGCGCTCGTATCCTCGGTGCCGCCACGCCTGAGAGCGGGGCCTGGCTCAGGGCTCTCCCGTCTGCAAGTCTGGGCACCCATCTGGACAATGAATCGTCAGAATCGCTGTTGCCCTACGTGTCGGCGCCGATGTCTGCAGCGGCGTCCACACCTGCAGGTGCGGCTCCCCCGCAGACGTCAAGGGACATCACGCCCTCACTTGTCACTTTAGTGCTGGAAGATTGCCACGCCACACAGCACTTAACGACATAGTGAGACGTGCTCTACTTTCCACAGGGGTACCAGCTCAGCTTGAGCCGTACGGTGTCGACCGAGGCGATGGAAAGCGGCCAGACGGTATGACGTTCTATCCATTCTCGCATGGCCGCTGCCTAGTGTGGGATGCGACCTGTGTGAACACCTTCGCAGACTCCAGACTCGGTGACGCTATGCTGAAAGCTGGAGCGGCAGCCAAGAAAGCAAAGAACGAGAAGCGTCGAAAGTATGCTCAGATCGCTCAGCGTTTCAGGTTCGAGCCAATCGCTTTTGAAACGGGTGGCGCATGCAGTCCTACCACCAGATCTTTCATACGAGAACTGGGCGCCCGAATGTCGGCAGTAAGCGGTGATCCCCGAGAGCTGGAGTGGCTCTTACAGCGATTCTCTATCGCGGTGGTGAGGGGCAACGCTGCTTCGATTCTCCTGGACAACCCCGCTGATTCGCCCAAAGCTAAAAAGGCACAGCCAGATGCCGGTTGTGGCTCAAAGGGAACGTGGAAGTCTCGGAGCAGCGACAAGCCACCAACCCCAGCACCGGTGCTGACCGGTCTAAAGAACCTGGGCAACACCTGCTACATGAAAGCCGTGGTCCAGTGCATCAACCATACGCCCGGTCTAAATGATTTCTTTACCAACGACAGGTACCAGGATTTCATCAACTACGATAGCGAGCCCTCGCGCGGTATGGTGGCGCAAGAGATGGCCACGGCTATCAAAGTCCTCTGGAGTGGCCAAAACAAGTCAGTGGCGCTGCACGACCTAAATGACGTGATGGGCAGACACCACGCGCGCTTCTGCGGCTCGACACAGCAGGATGCCCATGAGTTCTTCATGTTCCTGCTGGATTCCCTGCACGAGGACTTGAATGAGGCGCACTGCAAACAGCCGCTCAAGGAGCAGGAGAACGACGGTCTGCCGGACGCGCGCGCTGCCAAGGTCGCATGGGAAGACTTCAAGGGCAGCAACCGCTCGTTCATCCTGAACCTTTTCTGGGGCCAGTACAAGTCGACGTTGCGATGCTCGCACTGTGGCAACCATTCGACCAAGTTCGAGACGTTTTCACACCTCTCGGTGCCTATGCCTGCTAGGTCGAGCTGCTGTTCGCTGCAGGAGTGCATCGAGCTGTACCTGGCCGGAGACACCATCAGCGGCTGGACGTGTCCAAAGTGCAAGAGCAGCACGGAGGCCACCAAGCGGCTGGACATCTGGCACCTGCCACCAGTGCAGGTGCCAGATCTTCCACATTCAGAGGTTTTACAGTGATGGCCTCTGGAGGAAAAACCAGTCCAACGTGCAATTCCCGCTGGAAAACCTCGACATGTCACCTTACGTCATCAGCAAGGAGGCGCATTACTGCCACAAGTACCACCTCTACGGCGTGGTGAATGATGCGAGGCAGGTGCCAGGGTGCCAGGGGCATCCACATTCAGAGGTTTTACAGTGATGGCCTCTGGAGGAAAAACCAGTCCAACGTGCAATTCCCGCTGGAAAACCTCGACATGTCACCTTACGTCATCAGCAAGGAGGCGCATTACTGCCACAAGTACCACCTCTACGGCGTGGTGAACCACTTCGGCTCGACAGAGAGCGGCCATTACACTACCTTCTGTAGCAGCGTCAACTCGGGGCGCTGGCACAAGTTCGACGACCAAGAGGTGTACTCGCTAAACAGCAGCGCCGTGCAGAGCTCGGCCGGCTACATCCTCTTCTACTCGGCCAATGATGCTCGAGTGTAGCTAATGGCGTGTCTGGCGCTGATGTATATGTACCAATGTATATGTAACATGATGAATACTGTATACATTTCGTGAGGTATGTATAATTAGTTGCGGTCGTATTCCGCTTTTGCACACCTTTTTATAGGAAAATTTAATATTGTATACTAATTCTACACGTCTGATTTCATGAGAACTGCACTCAAAACCGGGACATTCTCAGTACATGGCCTGTTCACGGGGTCTGCGACCGCCGCGGCTCCCAGCTTAATTTAAACAACTTTGAACACTTATGCGGCCGCTGATGGCGTCCGATAAATGACGCGTGCAGCATTCACAACGAATATGCAATTTCATGAAAACCCTCAATGTTTTTCAAAACCACTCAACTACATTTATATCTACGAGTCACTACGAGTTGTCATTTTTGGTCAAACAACCGCCAGTGAGCCGCGATATCAACAAAACAGTGCGCAACCTTTGTCAGACGCGCGCCATTTATGTCGAAGTTCTATTGCGGCTGCTCCCGAGCAACCGCAGGAGCCGCAGAACGGAGAGTCTCTCCTCCCGGATCTGCTCTTTCGTGATTGGCTGACAATTAAGCCCCTCCCTCTTGGCCGCGGGAGCCGCGGCGGCCGCAGACCCCGTGAACAGGCCTCTGCCTCCGCCAGGAACGGAGGTTTAGCGAGAGCGTGATCAAGGTAATAGAACAACGGGTATAACAGTAAGGAATTTAACGCCCAAATTAATGAGACAAGATATAATTTTTCTGGTAACTGTTTTGTCTATTATAAATTGACAGTATTGCTTGATATGAATAACTTTTATTTCCATAGATTATATCTTCATTTAGTTAATTTAATTCCACCAAATATACGACGTAGTAGTCGAAGTAGTGTATATTTCAGTATCTGTAGTGCAACTGTAGTGGATTTGGAAGCGGTCACGAAAACTAAACTATAACGCGCGAAATACATTCGTTGTGCTTTTGTTTTGAGATATAGAAATACATCTGAAAAAGTCTGCCCGGCTCCCCATACCCCTCGGAACAGGGTGAGAGTTCCAATTAGCACCTTGGTCCCAAGAGGATACGGTGCTTGGTCCACAAACCAAACCAAACCTATAGAAATACATGATGAGCCATCCATGATCCTGCGGTAGGCATGTTGGTAGGTGGTCACCTACCTAAATCCTAAATAAAGTAGTTTGTGGGGATGTTGTGACTATTTCTTGTGAAACACATAATAACGAGATCATAGCTTTGATATTGTTAAATACTGCTGAATGTTTTGATTGAATGGCTTTCTTAGGCCAGGCCCAATGCTAGCAATGCTTCTGGTGCAGGCTCAGGCTCTGACCGTGCCATCCTATCGAAGTTCCAGGTCAGTGATAGACTGAAGTGGCTAAGTTTTACATTTAAATTTCCTTATGTCTGGGGTGGGCTGCGCTGCCCACCAGCTCCTCTTGATCTGACCTTGAATGTGGCTGCTGCCACCATGACTTGGTGCATCAGCATGTTGATGTCCTTTCCGCCAGAGACAAATGCCTAATGTCCCAAACCCATTGCAGTGCATGTCGATTGTAAGCTTTGGAGATGAAATAGATCAATATTATGTTAGTACATCTTGAACATAAAGTTACATTCATTATCGAATATTAAAATTAAAATTAAAGGTACCAACATATCATATTACAATATTGTGGAAACACTGCGAAAAAAAATGTTTGACCTAATAATGGCTAATGAGATATTGGCTTTGACCCAGTGATCACGCACATTTATAAGGTCACTGAAGGAATGGAAGGTCAATAATTGTCATGAAATGTGCCAAAATCAGAGGGTTCGGCCGCCAAAAGCGATAAAACTACGTTGCTGTGGCGGCGCACACGGCACACTATATATAATTGGAGCTACATGACCTATTTTCCTAGCTTGGCTTCTGTGCCATTACAGGTCACCAAATAGAGGTCAATCAGGGAGGTGTGAGATGAGAAAAGGCCGGCATAACGAATGATGTATGAATCATGACTATCTATGCATTGAGTCCAACGCAAACAATACTTGGTGCCTCTGGGATTCGAACCCACGGTCGGCAATGGGCGTTACGACATTGGTTAAGCCCCAAGCCCATTTGGCCACGTTTCGCTTGAAAAATCGAAAAATGGTAAAAAAAACCTTGTAGCCAAGGCTTGTAGCTATCTTTTCCAGAAGTCAGATTGAAAATATATTCCATAGGTTACGAGCCAGCCTCGTCTGAAAATCATCGATTTAACATGGGAACCCTATGGTGTAGTAGACTTTTAATGGCCAAACGCCCGAGTGCTGCCAACTGTTACTGGTGGGGGCTGAGCGTGATAGGGTTTAGTGGTCGACCAGATACACATGACGTCATGTGATAGCCAGTATCTGACATTTCTGCACCCACGTTGTTTACATTGTAATCAAGGCCATAGAGACTAGGTAGACCCGTCCGGGGTAGGCAGCGAAATGCGTGATGTCACGGGCACGTGACGTCACACGCTCCCTATTCAAATAGTGTTAAATCGGCCTACTTTCGCGTCCTACCATTTGCATACCTTAGGTGCCAGAGGGATCAATTGAACACTAAATGATAGATTGAAACGTCCTCTACAGCTCGCTTTTGGGACATTTTCTCCTAAATTGCAAGGGTGAGCCACTAGACGATGTCAAAGCGAGGCATGCAACCGAGCGAGGCCCATGCCCATATAAGGCAATGTTTGAATTTTGGCCACGGGGAACTGTCGCTGGATGCTGTTTTTGGTTGAAGTGCGAATTTTGTATTATTTCACCTGGTTGTTGATGAAGTAAGGTGACTTGAGGATACTTTGTAGTAGTATCTATCAGGTGAAAGTATTTTTACATCTGGATTACACTTGTTTCACCTACAATTATGTTGAATATCGTTGAGTGACGAATGCGCCACCGTATATAAACATGGCGGCCGAGCCGGACGAAGGCGTAACTCTTTTCGTAGACCGAGAAGTGCCACGAGACGGACTACGAAAGGAAATACGCTTCTCCCGATTCGGCCACCATGCCACTGCACGGGAGTGAATGCAAAGGCTGTACAAATCTGTATTATTCTTGATTGAAACACGAACGCCATACTTGCCGCGAATGTTGTGCATCCATATTTGGTATATTATTCCAAATCTGGTAGTGACCTTCATTTGTTGGTATGTTTTCTAGTTTTTATAGTATATTTTTTTTAGTATATACTAAAAAAAACTTTGGAGTACCCAGTGTTCTATTGCCCTGCTCAACACGTCCTCGAAGGTTTTTAGTACCAATAGCTACTAAGAGGGGAAACGGTTTTTAGTACGGATTATTACTAAACGTTGCGAAGTTTAGTATCATTTCGTACTAATCAATGCATGCGCTGGTTGGGGGGGAAATCGAGCTGGAAAGTGACGTCATGGGACAGGGTGGACACGTTACGGAGATAGCCATGACAGCCCCTGCATTGTAATGGCGCCCGGGCGGAGTCGTTGCTGTTGCGGGCGGTCGGCTCACGGTCGGCTATTTTATCTACCGTGGGTCGGCTGAGGCTATTGGCGGGTGATAAAAAATAATTATTGTTAGGTAAGTACTGATAATGTCCCTGTTTTGAGTGCAGTTCTGATGAAATCAGACATGTAGAATTAGTATACAATATTCAATTTGCCTATATAAATGTGTGCAAAAGCGGAATATCGCCTTAGTGGCCACTTTTTCCATAAATTAGTATAAATCAAGACTGAAACCTTGTGTAGGTACGGTAAACCACCATAACACCGGGCGTACACGTCCAACTCCGGACTTATGCTATTGGTTGTGTTAGTTAGCAAGGACAGTGAAATGGTTGAAGTGCTTAATGATCAGTTTCAATATGTCTTTACTATCGAGGACCAGAGTAGTATTGCAGCACTTCAGCCCGAGCTAGAGACAGAGGAGACTATAGGAGAGCTAGGTGGCATAAGTAGTGAACTTGTTCTAGAATATCTAAAGAAAGTAAGGCCTAACAAGGCAGAAGGACCTGATGAAATCCATGCTAGACTTTTAAGAGAATCTGAAAGGGAGTTGTCGGTTCCATTAGCCATAATATTTTATAAATCACTCGCAGATAGTAAAATTCCACTTGATTGGAAAAGAGCAAATGTTGTTCCTATTCATAAAAAGGGAGATAGAAGTAAAGAGGAAAACTATAGACCGGTTAGTCTGACCTCATTAGTCTGCAAGGTGCTTGAATCAATCATCAAAGATAAGATTGTTGAATTCTTGGAGCAAAATGAACTCATCAAGGATACACAGCATGGCTTTAGGAAGGGCCGTTCTTGTTTAACTAATCTTCTGGAGTTTTTGGATGTTGCAACAGATAGCTTTGATCAGGGTAAACAGCTAGATGTAGCTTTTCTTGATTTCAGTAAAACATATGACAAAGTCCCCCATACAAGACTGGGGTTGCAACTTAAAATTCATGGGATCAGGGGCAAGATTCTGGATTGGATAGAAACGTGGCTTTCAGGACGCCAGCAAAGGGTTATATTGAATGGGTGCCAATCACAATGGAAGGAGGTTCTCAGTGGGGTTCCACAGGGCTCAGTCCTGGGCCTATTGCTTTTTATAATATTTGTGAATGCAATTGAGAACAGTATAGACAGCAAAGTCTTGAAATTTGCAGACGATCTAAAAGTTGTCAGGATTATTAGAGGAAAACATGATCAGGATGTTTTTCAATCAGATCTGGACAAGCTAGTTGAGTGGTCTGAAGCATGGCAGATGAAATTCAATTTGAGTAAATGTAAGATTATGCACGCTGGACGGGTTAGCAGTAAACATAGGTATGAAATGGGTGGGCAGAAAATGGAGCAGATTGAAAAGGAAAGAGATTTAGGTGTCGTGGTAAACAATAGACTATCAGCGTCAGACCAGGTTGTAGAAGCTAGGAAAAAGGCACTTAGAATGCTAGTGGCCATTAACAGAAATGTTTCCTACAAGAGTGAAAAGGTAATAACAAAACTGTATTGTGCATACGTTAGACCACATTTGGAGTATTGTGTACAAGCCTGGTCTCCAACATATGAGAAAGATTGCTGGTTGTTAGAAAGAGTTCAAAAAAGGGCAACAAAAATGGTTAATTGTCTTGGTAGTTTACCTTATGAAGATAGATTAAAGAAATTGGGTATGTTTTCACTTAGATATAGAAGGCTAAGTGGAGATCTAATTGAAGTCTTCAAATTTGTAAATAGTCAGCATTCTGGATATTTAAAGGGTATGTTTGAGTTCAATAGGGAACATCGAGGTAGAGGTCATCAGCATAAACTCATTATGAAACAAAGTAGGACTAGGCTACAACAGTCATTTTTCAGTAGAAGGGTTGTAGGACATTGGAATATGCTACCAGGGGATGTCGCTGATGCAGTGACACTTGCTTCCTTCAAAATTAGATTAGATAAATACTTTACAGAGAAGGGATTAGTTCATAAATACTCGTGGGATTAGCCTTCTTTTATGCAGGTAGAGTAAGGTGATTTGAAGGGGCGAGACTGGTGGAGGGGTGGGGGGGGGGGGGGGGGGGTGGGGTGCAACCTCGGATGGGCCCAAGAGGCTCTTTGTTGCACTTTTCTTTTATGTCTTTTATGTCTTTATGGTGATATGGTGTGTCAGTAGACAGTATTGTTTACATCATCAACAGCATGAAAGTCCTGTGTTAGGATGATGGTTAGAGTAGACAAACATAACTCTGGACACATCCTAATGCCAGACATCATGGTATTCAGCGAATTTCGTGATTTAGAAGATACAGACACACTACATCAGTTGGGCAAACCACGGGGAGGCAATCCAAAAGTTGATTGATCAAAAAGTTGATCGAAGTGGGCAGAACGATGCCCTAATATGGGCATGCAATCAATATTTTGATTGATTTTGGTACATCACCACATTGAAATGGGTCATGTGCATCAAAAGAAAGCCTATGTACATCAGATTTTTGTTGGAAAAGAAAGACAAATAATTTATTTACTGAAAAAGTGTTGTTCCAGTATCCACCGACTGTGTCTGTGTCTTTCTGAATACAAATAAAAAGTATTTCCCAAATTCATCAAATCAAGGTCCTTTGTTATGCTTCCTAGTGAGTTAATTATAATTATTTATCAGGTGATTCCATTTTTATTTATTATTAATATAATTTGATTTCAGCTTTCTTTTCCAGTGTCATATTGCATTACACAAAAATATATTTTTCATACATCACCACATTTGTTTTTTTTACATCACCAATAGCATGAAAAGTCTGGTGTTAAAACATGTTTGGTGTTACAGTGGTTGAGGTATTATGGGTGCAGGCATCACCCAGTATGCAAAACATGGCAGGAACATCAACAAGATATTTGGGGCAGCCCCCATTTAGGGCAGGATTTTCTGGATCAAATTTTGCTCCTTGATCAGCAAATACTGTTGACCTGGGGGGGGGGGGGGTCGGTTGTCATCACAATCACACTTAATATAGTGCAAATTCACTTCTCAACCAAACGCTGTTGGCCAGGGGGGGGGGGGATTGGGTCGGTTGTCAGCACAATCTCATTTGATCTCTATTGTGAATCAGTAAATTGTTACTGCTGCCCCAAAATGTCATGAGCTACCCAAAGATTCCCAAAGCTGCCCCAAAATTTCAAAAAAGCTGCTCCAATTTTGATGTGTTGGTGTGCAGATGCTTACCAACCACATTGTGCAGATGCTTACCAAGTATATAGGATAAAGAGACAAGGGAGCAGGGTGCTTGTTAGGGGCTGCCTCTTCTCATTCTGTTTGTGCATAGTCAGTCATAGTTGTTTTTTAATGTGTTGATGCTGGTGCTCATGACCTCTTCAGTTAGCCCGCTCCACATGTTCCACTGGGGTGTCACTTCTGTACACTGGGGTGTGCAGACTGGGGTGTCACTTCTGTACACCAGCTATAGGTAGTATTACAGGCCTGAACAATGGGCGGGCAGTGCAGTCAGTTTGATGATGTCACTGGGAGGGTATTTTTCACTATTCATTACTTTCTAGGGAGTATCCTGTGTTAATCAATAGTTTGTGACTGACTGATTTTTCAGTAAAGGTGGTCTCAGGCGGTGAATTTCCTAAATTTATCTGCATTCATGGGACAGAGGAACAGAGGTGTCTTCAGGCAATGATAGAGGGAAGTAGAGGTATTATCAGGGAGCAATGATGTGGTGGAAGCAATTGTAATAACATAATCAAACCTGACCTATCCTTTACAGTAATTACAGTCGCAGGGACCCACGTTTAGAACGCTCCACTCACATTTTCTTGCTGTGCTGTGGCCTTACCCCCCTTGGGGGGGGGGGGGGATTAATACATTGGACAACTTATCTATGCCATACAGTTAGGTTTTACCTTACCTTACCTTATGGTCATCAGGATATAAGGCCCAAAGGCCTGTAGGACCCGCTCTCAACAAGCTCTGTAGTTGTGTCCTACCTCAGTCTGTCAGGAATGTCTGTCAGAAACATTCAGTCTGTCAGAAATTTACTCCCAGTGGGTATCCAACCTACTCTTGAATATGTTGCGGGAAGGCAAAGTCACGACAGCAGCTGGGAGCCCATTCCAGTCATTGATGATGTATGTATGTATGTATTAACGTAAACAGACCGTTCCACACGACAGGGTTATTCTTCGGTCTTCCATACATGAACATAAAAATGAGTGAGCTAAAACAGTAAAAAGTGAGCTAAAACAGTTTGCCCTGTTTTGCCGACATCGTACAATTATTGAGCAAGTGTAAAATATAATGGGCGACACTGTATTCAGAACACACTGAGATTAAATATGCACATTGTATGAATGGCTAGCCCTATACAAGAATGTGCGCTTTCCGTGATTGTTTCTAGGTCGAGGCAAGGCTAGATGTTTCGATTGTCGGGTATCACGCTCCAGTATTTCGTAGTTGAACTGGATGCGCGACGCCAACGACGAAGGTTTCGCTCTAGTTATAACCTTATGCAACATGCACAAGTCGGAGTATTTTACTAAATCTAACGCATTTAGCCAACCTAATTCACGCAATACATCAGAGATGTGGTCGTATTTCCTGCGTCCTGATATGACTCGTGCGGCAAAATTTAAGATTTTTTGGATGTTCTTAAGAGACGTCACACTGGCACTGCCATACACTTGTACACAGTATCTCACATGTGATAGCACCAGACAATCAACAATGCGCGGCAACACTTCAGCGGGCAAGGCATGCTTTACATGGCTTAATCCGATCAAAATTCCAAAGCAGCGATCAGTGATGTTTTTTATATGATATTCCCATGACAATGTTTCATCCATCACCACTCCTAAATTTTTGACTTGGAACATTGAATTTGCTCTCCCATAAAATAAAATAATGGGGGCTGCGCAATACGCTTTAACTGCCTCCTGTCTCCACACAAAATAAATTCAGTTTTTGCCGCATTAACCTTCATGCCATGTTGTTGGAACCACGTTGACATCGTTACTAGCAACTCTTCCATGCTCCTTTGTAGTTCCCCAATTTGATCTCGAGGGCCTGTGACAGCGAGCTGTGTGTCATCGGCATAACGCACCGATGTGACCTTGAAGCCATTGATTTTAGCTGGAATGTGGCATGCGAGATCGTTGCTAGCAATGTTGTACAGTAATGGGCCGAGACAAGTACCCTGGAAAGTCCCAATTGTGATAGGAAGTGACTTTGAAAAACTTTCCCCTACTTTAACCCGTTGTACGTGTCCGTGTAGGTAGCTTTTAAACCAGCCTGATGAAATTTGCAACAATTATAATTTATTAATGAGCGTTTTGTGATCAATAACATCGAAGCAGCGACTCAAATCAATGAGAACCAATATGGAAATTTGGGATCGATCCATGCCCCTGAGAATTTCGTCAGTCATTGTCAATAGGGTGGTACATGTCGAATGTTGCGGCAAGAAACCATGTTGATCTTCGCTCAATATATTTTGGCTCTGGAGGTAGCTTGTCAACTGTTTTTGTACTAACTTTTCTACTACTTTGCATATACCAGGAACTTTCGTGATAGGTCTAAAATTTGATGCTTTAGATGGATCGTCTCTTTTAAATAGAGGAATGACGGTCGCCCTTTTCCAGGCAGAGGGCACGGTTTCAGAGACAAAGCTAGTGTTAATGATACGTAAAAGGTAGCGTCCAATTGCATCAAATGTCAGTTTTAAAATTTTGATTGGGACGTCGCCTTCTATTGAAGAGTCTTTGTTGGGTAGTGAAAATAAAGCACACCTTAGTTCAGTCAACGTGACTGGTGTGAGCCTCATTGACCCAGCATTGACCCTAGGTAGTCGAGTAAAAAGCTTCTCTCGGCCCGAACGGTCGAAGTCGGCAACCACCTCGTCTCTAGTGTGTGTACCTACTGCTGTAAAGTAATCGTTCAGGTCATCTGGTGTTAAATTTTGCGGTTTCTTTGTGTATCCACGTTTAGGTGCAATTACATATTTTAATTTCTGAAACAATGACGAGGATGGTGAGTTGTGGACGCGGTTTGCTATATCTGCCCGACAGTCTTTGCGAATCGCCCGTTTAGTTAATGTGTTGATTTCCCGATACGCTGGATCGTTTGTTTCTTTATATCGTTTGCGCTGCTTCATCAGATTGAGGGTTTCATTCGAAACCGGTGGGGGACGGGGGTTGTGAACTCTAAATTTTCTGATAGGAGCATGGAAGTCTAACATTTCGTTAAGCGTATTTGAAAAAGCCTCTCACTGCTGTTGACATGTTTCATTTTGTTTTACAACAGAGTGCCATCCAATGTTCCTTACATCAGTCAAAAACGCACCATTATCGAATGTTCGCCATCTCCGGCCCGTCCTGTACTGCGCCCTTTGTCTGGCTCGGGGCACCGTTACTCCCACACATACGCGACGGTGGTGACTCGCGTAATCACATTTTTGGACAGAACACATTGTTAGTGATCGGTCGTTACACAACGAATCAGACATCAGCACAACATCAAGTAATGAGCGCGTACGGTCACGATAAAAGGTAGGTTCGCGTACTACACAGTTCAGCCCGTACCTTTCTAATTCCCGAAGCCTTTCATTTGCTGCTGGATTTGTTTGAGGGTCTGAATTCAGATCACCCGCTAAAATGATACGGTGAGATGAAGAGGCCGTAATTATTTGTTGGATTTGTTCCTCTAAATCGTTGAAATCCGCTTGAATTTGAGCGTGGTTTGATGAAGGTGGTCGATAGACACAAGCCAAAGTGGCTGCTTTCTTTTTGTCAATTTTCACCTTGACCCAGAGCGCCTCTACATGAGAGTCTGATCCAGTCGTTTTCACTTTAATTATATTGGCGGATAAATGTTCCTTCACAAATATTGCGACCCCTCCTCCAGATTTTTTACGTCCTGTTTTTCTGTCCAGCCGAAAAAGGCGATAGCCTGGAATTGTAATACATCGGTCTGGCGTCGATGCGGACAGTCTGGCGATTGTCTGGCGCTGCAACATGATGCATGGGGCTTGCAAAGTTTCACAGAATGCCCTTTTTTACGTCCACCAATATGCAATGAGAGCATCTCAGTTATGCTTACGTCCACAGCCAAGGTTGGCAAAGTTGCTGTTTGCTGGTATACATTTTGTACTCTTTTGTATTCTGATTGAGGGCTTGAGGTCTCCAAAGCTTGACCCAGTTGACTGAATCAAGTAAAATATCATTATTAATCATATTTGATTTGATTATGTTTATTTTCCCTCTTTTCAAAGAGTACACAAATTTCAAAAAAGTACGACAGAAATTGTCTTACACAAGCACAGGCAGAAGGCAGGGAGGAGTGTGTATCTATATTACAAATGATCATCCACATTTTCAAATCCAACTCAACACAACCTTACCAGCAGTAGCTTGCTCAGTGAAGGTTGTTAGAAACAGACTATGTGTGTGTTCTTTATATTTACCTCCTGCAGAACCCATTATATTTCAGGATCTTAATAGTCTAATTTGCCAGCTTCCACAACCTTTCATTATTTGCACTGGTGCCAATAGTCACCATACCATGTGGGGAGCAGATCGCTGCGACCAAAGAGGCGTCATATGGGAAATAATAATTAGACAATATGCACTAAATATCCTCAATGATGGCTGTCCAACAAGACTGGATGAATATACTGGCGTATGGTCACACATTGACATAACAGTATCATCAGACAATATAGGCCAATATCTGACATGGTGTACAGATGATGACCTATATTCCAGCGACCACTGCCCAATTCATATCACTTATGATATTCAGCAAACAGGGGAAGAAAGATCTGATATTTTCTGTGGATGGAACATAAATAAAGCAAACTGGACTGAATTTACGGACAGCTGTAATATACAGTTTGATGAAGCAACTGGTATAGACAATTGTAGAAATGTCACTGAGACTTTAATAGCAGCTGCTACAGAAACAATTCTTAAGAAAACCGGTAAAACAAAATACAGCTGCCCATGGTGGAACAATGAATGTAAGGAGGCGATACAAGCCCGTAAAAGGGCGCTAAACCGGCTTAGACGTAGCAACCAAATTGAGCATCTCATGCAATATAAACAAGCGAAAGCCAAAGCCAGACAGGTAGTGAGGACAGCGAAAAAAGAATCTTGGGAAAAGTTGCTGCATATTTTCAATCACACAACTGCATATTTTCAATCACAAACCCTGTAAAACAACTGTGGGAAGTTATTCGCAAATTCACTAAGAAAGATAAATTTGAGAGGAGGCTACCAGTACTGAAGGACGGGGATGACATCATTGATGATCCATATGAGGTAGGAAATATGCTAGGAAATATTACTCTAATATATCTTCCTCTGAAAACCATCGGCCAATATTTAGAGAACGTCTGCACGTCCTGATCAACAATATGCCGACTTTTGAGTCTGACAACTGTGAAACCTACAATGATGTTTTCTCTGTGGAGGAATTAACACAATCAATTGCTCTATGTGGAAACACATCAATAGGACCTGATAACGTTCACTATGCATTTGTTAAACATTTAAACAAAAACCAGTTACAGGAGATATTAAAACTACTTTCCAACCCAGTAGAAACACTCAACTATCATACCCATCCTCAAACCCGGAAAACAGAGTGATAAACCTGAATCTGACTGACCCATCCAGCTTACATCTTTTGTAAAGGGATGGAAAGAATGGTGGCATAGAGATTGGCATGGTATGTGGAACATGAAAATATGATATCAGAATATCAATGCGCTTTTAGAAAAGGGAGGTGTACAACAGACCACTTGGTACGTCTAGAATCTGAAATAAGGAATGGGTACTTTTACAACAGATATACACTAGCAGTTTTCCTTCATTTAAAAAGTGCATGTAATTTGACATCGAAAGAAGCATTACTCATGAAATTGTACAGGAAGGGCTTTAGAGGACGGCTTATGCAATACATGAAATCATACCTAAACGACAGAACATTCCAGGTGAAATGTGGTGGCCTGTCAGACACATTCAACCAGGAGAATGGCCTTGTGCAGGGTGGGGTAATATCCCCAATTCTGTTCAATATCATGATCAATGATATATTTGACACTGTTCCAACAAACATGTCCTATGCATTATACGCAGACGATTGTTCAATGTGGACTCAGGGAAGAAGGATTTTACCGCTGATTGAGAGGATGCAGATAGCCCTGAATCGAGTGAGTGCTTGGGCTGACGAATGGGGTTTTGCTTTTTCGCCGCCAAAATGCCATGCTCTTATATTCCGCAGATATATGAAAGCAAGAGAACTCTTACATAGCCCTCAACTTGATATATATGACGAACCTCTGCCATATGTGGACCATGTGGAAATTTTTAGGGGTGATTCTCGACACACGACTGAACCTCAACAAACACGTCCAGTACATCAAGGGAAAGACCACTAAGCGCATAGCAATCTTGAAATGTCTCGCAGGACGGGGATGTGGTGCTGGTCGTACTGTACTGTTGCGTATATACAAGGCGATGATCAGACCCATACTGGAATATGCATGCCATATTATAGATTGTGCAGATAACAAATCTGTTGAATCTTTGGATTGCATTCAAAATACTTGTTTGAGGATCGCAACAGGAGCACTCCGCATCTCACCAATCGTTCCTATGCTGGTTGAAACGAACGTCCCTGCACTCCGATTGCGACGAATGGATCTGACTGTGCGATTTTTTGTAAAAGTTCGAAGCCAAGAGAACCATCCTTGTCGAACCGTTGCCACCAATGTCTCCGCTCTGCATGTAGTCGAAAGATCCTATATGAAAAGAATCTCTGGTTTCCCGTTGTACGAAAGACTGACAGATGCATGCTATGAACTCGATTTCCTTTTCCCAAACGATAATACCTCAAAGCAATGCACCATTGCCCCTTGGACATTGCGGGGATGTGACGTAAAGAGGCTTACGCATCAGAAAAAAGACACTATCAGTGAAACTGACATTCATTGCGAGTTTGCTGAGTTTCGACGACAATTTCCTGATTTTTATTTCATATATACAGATGGGTCCAAGACAGCCGAGGGGGTCGAATGCGCTTACATACGCGGACATATGTACGCCAGAATCGAACTGCCAAACCAATGTTCGGTGTTTACTGCTGATGCTGTTGCCATCCTGGAAACATTGAGATATGTAGAACTGAATAATATGAAATGTGTCATTTGTGCAGATTCACTTTCTGTTCTGGCAATTGAAAATGCAACTATGAACAACCCGACTATGACTTATTTTTTTTAAACCACTCATCGACTTCTTCAACAGGGATACCAAATTACAATCCTTTGGATCCCTGGTCACATTAATATCACTGGAAATGTAATCGCTGATGCCCAAGCAAGAGAGGCTGTGATCTTGCATATAATACGAGAAACCCAACTAGGGCACAAATAATATTTGCCTACTCTGCGTGTCGCCATCCGAACTATTTTCAACAAACTTTGGACTGATTATAGACCGAACACAGCTCTTAAAGGGATCAAAGAAACAGCAGAGAGCTGAGCAACTAGTAAAAGAACTAACAGACGCGAAGAAATTGTTCTTTGTCGTCTCCGATTGGGACATACCAGATATACGCACTCTTATATCATTGATAGAGATCCGAGGCCCGACTGCGTTAACTGTCAATGCCCACGGTCCATACAACATCTACTACTGGAGTGCCCGGTTTATGGGGAACAGAGAAGGAACCTCACTGATATTTGCCAAAGGCATGGGATACCTCTCAATCTCAAATGACTGCTCGGCGACGAATACCCTGATATCATCGAGGAAATGTTCAAGTTCTTGCGCGACAGCGATCTCATGAAATTACTGTGATCTATGTTAGCTCTGCTATGTTATGATTACTTTATGTTGATATATGAACTGTGGTTTCTAAGTTGAAACATACTAACTGATAACTAACAATATCTCTTTCCTAGACTGAACGCTCCGAACAACTCTGATCCACGGCAATACCTTTCCTATTCCTTTATACTGCTTAGTAAACCTACTTGATTTCCAACCAAAGAAGACTGCAAGATGAATACGGAAACGACACGCTGAAAACCAGACGGACGCTTGAGCCCAACGAGGCTATGCGCCCTAACCCAACAAGAACAAGAACGAATAGGCAATTTCATGGAAACCCTCAATGTTTTCCAAAACCGCTCGACTACATGAATATCTACGAGGCACTACTAGTTGTAATTTTTGGTCGAACAGTCACCATTGAGCTGCGATATCAACAAAACAGTGCGCAACCTTTGTCGGACGCGTGCCATTTATGTCTAAGTTCTTTTGCGGCTGCTCCCGAGCAACCGCAGGAGCCGCAGAGAGTAGTCTCTCCTCCCGGATCTGCTCTTTCGCGATTGGCTGACGATTAAGCCCCGTCCTCTTGGCCGCGGGAGCCGCGGCGGCCGCATACCCCGTGAACAGGCCTCTGGCTGCTCAAATCAAATCTGTTAGGGGCGCATGTCCCTGTTGGGGGGACATATCCCCCTGCTTTTGACACCCATGCTAATATAAGGACTGCATATGTAGTAGATGAGTAGGTACCATGGATAAGAAAGGAGGTGGGGGGGGGGGGGGGGGGACACTGAAAGGGCAAAACAAGCATTATAAGCAGCCAATGTTGAAAGTCGTATGGTAAGTCGTATGAAAGTCGTAAAGTATGGTGCATGGGCTCTGCCACCAGGGGACAGGTGGGGTGGTTGTCGAGGGACGGGTGGGGGTGGTTGTCGAGGAACAGGTGGGGGTGGTTGTCGAGGGACAGGTGGGGGTGGTTGTCGAGGGACAGGTGGGGGTGGTTGTCGAGGGACGGGTGGGGTGGTTGTCGAGGGATGGGTGGGGGTGGTTGTCGAGGGATGGGTGGGGGTGGTTGTCGAGGGATGGGTGGGGGTGGTTGTCGAGGGACGAGTGGGGGTGGTTGTCGAGGGACGGGTGGGGATGGTTGTCGAGGGATGGGTGGGGGTGGTTGTCGAGGGATGGGTGGGGGTGGTTGTCGAGGGATGGGTGGGGGTGGTTGTCGAGGGATGGGTGGGGTGGTTGTCGAGGAACAGGTGGGGGTTGATGTCGAGGGACAGGTGGGGGTGGTTGTCGAGGGACGGGTGGGGTGGTTGTCGAGGAACAGGTGGGGGTTGATGTCGAGGGACGGGTGGGATGGTTGTCGAGGAACAGGTGGGGGTTGATGTCGAGGGACAGGTGGGGGTGGTTGTCGAGGGATGGGGTGGTTGTCGAGGGATGGGTGGGGGTGGTTGTCGAGGGATGGGTGGGGGTGGTTGTCGAGGGATGGGTGGGGTGGTTGTCGAGGAACAGGTGGGGGTTGATGTCGAGGGACGGGTGGGATGGTTGTCGAGGGACGGGTGGGATGGTTGTCGAGGGATGGGTGGGGGTGGTTGTCGAGGGACAGGTGGGGGTGGTTGTCGAGGGACGGGTGGGATGGTTGTCGAGGGATGGGTGGGGGTGGTTGTCGAGGGACGAGTGGGGGTGGTTGTCGAGGGATGGGGTGGTTGTCGAGGGATGGGTGGTTGTGGTTGTCGAGGGATGGGTGGGGGTGGTTGTCGAGGGACGAGTGGGGGTGGTTGTCGAGGGATGGGGTGGTTGTCGAGGGATGGGTGGTTGTGGTTGTCGAGGGATGGGTGGGGGTGGTTGTCGAGGGATGGGTGGGGGTGGTTGTCGAGGGACAGGTGGGGGTGGTTGTCGAGGGATGGGTGGGGATGGTTGTCGAGGGATGGGTGGGGGTGGTTGTCGAGGGACAGGTGGGGGTGGTTGTCGAGGGATGGGTGGGGATGGTTGTCGAGGGATGGGTGGGGGTGGTTGTCGAGGGATGGGTGGGGATGGTTGTCGAGGGATGGGTGGGGGTGGTTGTCGAGGGATGGGTGGGGGTGGTTGTCGAGGGACAGGTGGGGGTGGTTGTCGAGGGATGGGTGGGGATGGTTGTCGAGGGATGGGTGGGGGTGGTTGTCGAGGGACAGGTGGGGGTGGTTGTCGAGGGATGGGTGGGGGTGGTTGTCGAGGGATGGGTGGGGATGGTTGTCGAGGGATGGGTGGGGGTGGTTGTCGAGGGATGGGTGGGGGTGGTTGTCGAGGAACAGGTGGGGGTGGTTGTCGAGGGATGGGGTGGTTGTCGAGGGATGGGTGGGGGTGGTTGTCGAGGGATGGGTGGGGGTGGTTGTCGAGGGATGGGTGGGGGTGGTTGTCGAGGAACAGGTGGGGGTTGATGTCGAGGGACAGGTGGGGGTGGTTGTCGAGGGACAGGTGGGGGTGGTTGTCGAGGGATGGGGTGGTTGTCGAGGGATGGGTGGTTGTGGTTGTCGAGGGATGGGTGGGGGTGGTTGTCGAGGGATGGGTGGGGGTGGTTGTCGAGGGATGGGTGGGGGTGGTTGTCGAGGGATGGGTGGGGGTGGTTGTCGAGGGATGGGTGGGGGTGGTTGTCGAGGAACAGGTGGGGGTGGTTGTCGAGGGACAGGTGGGGGTGGTTGTCGAGAGATGGGTGGGGGTGGTTGTCGAGGGATGGGTGGGGGTGGTTGTCGAGGAACAGGTGGGGGTGGTTGTCGAGGGACGAGTGGGGGTGGTTGTCGAGGGACGGGTGGGGTGGTTGTCGAGGGACGGGTGGGATGGTTGTCGAGGGACAGGTGGGGGTGGTTGTCGAGGGATGGGTGGGGGTGGTTGTCGAGGGACGGGTGGGGTGGTTGTCGAGGAACAGGTGGGGGTTGATGTCGAGGGACGGGTGGGATGGTTGTCGAGGGACGGGTGGGATGGTTGTCGAGGGACAGGTGGGGGTGGTTGTCGAGGGATGGGTGGGGGTGGTTGTCGAGGAACAGGTGGGGGTGGTTGTCGAGGGACGAGTGGGGGTGGTTGTCGAGGGACGGGTGGGGTGGTTGTCGAGGGACGGGTGGGATGGTTGTCGAGGGACAGGTGGGGGTGGTTGTCGAGGGATGGGTGGTTGTGGTTGTCGAGGGACGGGTGGGGTGGTTGTCGAGGGACAGGTGGGGGTGGTTGTCGAGGGACGGGTGGGGGTGGTTGTCGAGGGACGGGTGGGGGTGGTTGTCGAGGGACGGGTGGGATGGTTGTCGAGGGACAGGTGGGGGTGGTTGTCGAGGGATGGGTGGGGGTGGTTGTCGACTGTTGAGGGACATGCCCCACATAATTTTCAGAGTGAAACTGGGCCTATGGATATTCCTTGGAAAGAATCGCATTTATAGTGTTTTTTTTTTAATTCTTACTACCAATACTTTGTAAGATAAAGACTTCATACATTATAGACAATGTGTTTTTGTTTTATTTTGTGGTGAGAGAGTAAGGAAGATCTCAACTGACACTCATCTTGAGTAATTTAGACTAGAGGGTTATGAGCTATTCACTGCAAATTGTGAGCATATGTGCATCACACAATGCTGATATTCTGGTAAATGTAATGCATATACATTCTGGCTACTTCATTTGTGTTATTAAGCAGTACATTTTGCAGCTAAAATTTTACATTTTGGGGTCATGGTTGGATGAAGGAGGCAGTTTATCTAAGGACAGGAAATGTTTGCGTGCTTGACATACCTGGACACGGTCCGCCCCGCCGTGTCCAGGTATGTTAAACGTCACCTGACCTAAATTTGATAGGTGTCCATTTGTTGTCTACACAATTGACTGCCAGCAACAATGCTTCATGGGCGGCACACAGCCTGGGTAGCTGAGGCGCCCAAATCATCATCATCAGCAACAATGTTTCGAAAGAGTTTGTGCACTAAAGGGATTATTCTACTTGCCAAAAATAAGAATAACGAGAGGTTGCCAAAATGTAGCAATCAAACACGGAGCAACATGAGTACGGACCCGGCGTCGGAGTGCGAACCCCGGGGACGCACGACGTCTGGGTGCGTCCCCTTCGAGTCCCTGGCGCGTGCTGTAGCACAGAGGCGAGTACCGGGACGGGGCGCACGTCGTGCGTTTACATCCCCACGGGTCCCTCGAGTGTACTGTTGTTACTCTTTGCACAGGATAGGTACAGGGCCGGTGGGGCACGTCGAGTGTACGCTCACAGTACCCCTGTAGTACAAATAAACCTGCACTGTTAATGGGCTACATGGTAATTGGTAGGTAAGGTTGGGTTAGATTACGTTACATTTGGTCTGGTTAGGCTTCTTTCTAAAAATCTAGTTTTCCTCCTTTTCCCCTAGCCCGCGCCGTGCCGGTGCTCGGCGCCACCTTCACCGTGCTGGGGGAGGGGGGCCTCTAACTCGAAAACTAAAAGGGCTAGAAAGACGCGGAAAAGCGAGTTCGAAAGCTCTCGACAAGCATAATCGAAAGTACTTCAGATATTGTTTTCCTAAAGCCAATATTGAGGTCACCAGAGGTCATTAAAGGTCACATTTTCCCGTTTTAGGACTTCGCTCCAGAAACCCCCAGATATCACAGGAACTATGATAGCTAGGAACAAACTGAAAAGAGCAATGGAAACCTCTTGAAACATGCAATCGACAAGGTGCCTCAGATTTTAGCTCAGGTCAATAGTTTAGGCTCCAGAGCTCATCAAATGTCAAAAAGGCTATTTTTTACAAAACAGTTTTCACGAATAGCTTTTTACCTAATAACGACAAGACAATAATTTGGATGCTATCGTGTTTGTCTCGTCAAGGCGCTTCGACTCATATTAGTGTTGACCAGGTTAGGTCAACTCCAAAAATTAACCTCAGGTCAAGGTCAATTGGTGACCTAAGTAGGTCATGTTGCATATGTGAAGACGTACCTCGACGAGACAAACACATTGGTGTCGGTTTCACTTTTCTATCCTCATTATGTCGATAATTATTGGCATACAACTGTTGGTGACCTCGGATGACCTCGGCTGACCCTGTCACGAAATTTGACCCGACCTTAGGTCGTTAATATACAAAATCCAACATATACGAATTGTAGATATATATGACCTTATGAAATCATGTAAGTGTAAAACCGATCATCCAAAAACTGTGACTGTCGTGCAGCGTTGGAATTTTGGCCATTTTCTGGACTTTTGAAATCCAGATCATTTTGCTCTCTTCAGTTTTTCTGGAAATTTGCTGTATTTTCACCTGATCTTACTGACATTGCAGTTAAAATAAAATAAATTTTCCTCATACCGATTTAATATATATTACAAATCAGGAATTTTCCAAATAATCTAATAATCTGGCCGGATGGTCCAGTGGACAACACTGGACAAAATATGAAGACTTCGGTGCAGAGACCGCACCGACTGTGGGTTCGACTCCCACCTAGTCACCCGCGTGGTGTCTCGTCCGACCCGGTGTGGCCCTTGAGAAAGGCCTCGTAAACCTAATCCCAAAGAGAGGAGCAGAAGGAGCGCGTCCTGAAGTGGGCGAAAGGCCTGTTGGGGGTGAGATGAAATAAATTGAATCTTCTTAATAATCTTAATAATGTTAATTTTCAAATAATATTTTTTTTATCTCCACCTATGGATTTTTGCTCTCCTGGCCAGGTCATGAAACAAAAATCCAACACTGGGTACGACCACAAGTTTTTGTGGAGGTGGGGTCACGTGGCCTGGTCTGGTGACCTGACTTGAGATGACCCGAGGCATTTTTTAAAACATAATGTGCGCAATTGATGCCCGAACAGCTGTGCCAAAAACGGCGGCGCTGCGCGGCGCCGTTTTTTCGCTATCTTCGAAAAACCTGAGGATGTCTAAACACCCCACCCCCCCCCCCCCCGATACGGCGCGGGCTAGTGTGTAAGTCAGGTGAAAAAGTCTTTGATTATACTGTAATTGCTCATTTTTGCCACAAATTGGCATTATATTTAGTATCAGCACATTAGAGAACCTCAGGAAATGCTCTGTATTGTTCATAACAAAATACTCAGAGAAGCTCAAAATACTCAAAATACTCAGATGAATTTGTATGAATTGAATTTAAACGAATGACTATGTATTACTAGTAATTAATATGCACAGATACATCCAGGGATGTGGGGCTGGGACCCTGGAACTGGCCCATTAAATACCTCTGTTTCTTGTTATATGTTCTTTGCTTTCTCACAAAGTCGATGTTTCATAAAGGAAATTGTTTTTTTTTTTAAAATAGATAAAACAGCCAATATGGGTATCGTTTGAAAGCCCAGCGGCTAACCAATGTATTTGTGATGTTTTCAAGCATGTGTGATGACATGATACCCATATCGATTGTGTTGTAACATCTCATGAGAAACCAGTACTCCATAACAAACCAGGTCGTGTATGAAGGTCAAACGTGACCTGTGTAACATCCCACATGCTTCAAAACATCTGGGCTTTCAAACTATACCCATATTGGCTATGTCTTATGACAATCCAGTGTTCCAGGTCAAGTCAGGTCACGTATCAAGGTCACTCGTGACCTGTGTGACATCCCACATGCTTGAAAACATCACGAATGCATTGGTTAGCTGCTGAGTTTCAAACGATACCCATATTGGCTATGCTGTAACGTATTATGAGAAGCCGACACAATTGACTGTCAGCAACAATGTTTCATGGGCGCCACACAGCCTGGGTAGCTGAGACGCCCAAATCATCATAAGTCTGACCTTGACACGTGACCTGACTTGCTCCAGGTCAAGTCAGGTCACGTGTCAAGGTCACTAGAGCTCTTCATGGAATGGGAATCCCGTATGGGAATGGGAACGGGATGGAAATGGGTGAGACTGGGGATTTTGTTTGGAAATGTAACGGGTTGTTTGGGACAGATCATATAATTTTTAGCACCAAAAAAGTGAAATATGCTGAAACGGTTGGGAATGGGAGCCCCATCCAGGGGCGTCGCCACGTATTTTTGAGTGAGGGGGGGAGGACGAAGTGCCGAATGAACCATCAGTACGGTTCGCGACAATGTGAAGGAAATAAGTTTTTACCTTATAATTTTGATTTAGGAACGCATTTTTTAGTTCTAACTACCAGCTTTAAAAATATAACAGGTGATACTTATAGAGCTTAGCGCTTGTGCGAGGAACATACTTGTGATAATTTAACTGTTTTTACTGTTTTACTGTTTGATAAAGGCCTGTGGCCAAAATATTGCGTGATCATAACGTTTTGATAACATTGGATTTGTCATATTTTCGAGGAAAAGGTCATGATATTTCGTTTTTTAACTATTATAACAGGTGATAGATGAAAAACAACTACTTCTTCGGAAATTTTCATGGTATATTGTTCAAACGACTCTATATTCAATAGGACCTGCCAGGCGATTCGCTCATCGCTGTTTGGGATACATATTCTAGTTATTCGTGTTACATAGAAGGCTATTTCATCTTATTATAAGAATTGGCAACCACCTGTCCGTCTGTCCGTTCGGATGTCATCCGATTGCTTAATAACTCCGCGCACCTTGCAGTCAAAACCGCGAAATTTGGCATGCCAGTGGGAATGTATAGGGTCGCACTATCGTAGGCAAATTTTGCGTCGATCCATGATCACAATAGACTGCAATTCTAATTATTCTTAATATGCCGTGAATATCAGAACATATATGCCCCTTCCGGCTGCCACTGGACTGGCTTTTTGCTTTCGGGAGACACTAGCTCGGTGGTCATGGGGGTGAGGGTCAGGGGTTTGATAGATATTTAGGAGGTCGGTGGTGCGATACAAAGTCACCGGCGTGTTTTTTCTTCTATCTTCTTCATAAGCTCAGCGCATCTCACAGTTTTGCATGCTGGCCGCGCGGGGGTGCCCGTAACTGTACAGGAGGACGGATCGTCCCGGAACCGGTGACTGCCGCCGGCTCGTTGTGCCGGGTAGTCGTGTGTGGACGGCTGGCCGAAACGGATGCGGATGAAGTAGCTCATGTACTTGGTTGGAGTAATGGATGAAGTAGTTATCCAAAAACTACCTCGGTTTGTAAACTTTGAACGCATTTTGGCAGAACTTGAACGAAATGGCTAGCATATTTAATTTGATAAATTTAGTCCGAAGCTTTTGAATGGATACATTTCCTAGGTCAAGACCCGGCCAGTTTGAGGAGTGAGAACCAGTTTGAATCTTTGATTACCGAGCGGAGCGAGGTCTTCCGTTAACTAGGGGGAAAATCTGCGTATGAGCGGCCCGACCGTAGCCATGGTTTTCAGAAGCATATTTCTTTGCAGCTATTCGGTCGAAGTGACTGAAAACTTGCACACAAAAAACGTTCATGTCGTAAAACTATCCGCCGGTGTTTCCTTACAGCAAGCACAACGTGTGCCTCAACAACACAGGGCACATTCACGCCATAATATGACCATTTTCTTCTACTGAAATTCCATTTAAATTCCTGTCAACTTCCTTCAAGAAAGGTAAAAATATCATCCTGATCCCTTCCTTCCATTCTTCCATTGCACTGATACTTTTTCCAAATGCTTTTATGATATTGGAACCTGCAATATTTCCGAACACAGTATGGATTTATGTCTCCAAAACTGGGTGGGAAGATAATCTCCCCCCAGCCTGACGACAGGCGGGGGGGAGGGGGGGCGTCACACTATTCGCTGCCTTGGCTGAATTGTATCTAAGGCCTTGGAATGAATGGTGAATTAATGGATGAACTTGACATTCAATCATAGCAGAAGCCAATCTTGTGTACCAACTTTTAGCTGCCATATCACGATTTTATTTTCTACAAAGTAATTAAGTACCTACATCTGTAAGTACAAATAAAGGACTCAAGGATATATGGTTAAAAATTACATGTAACTTCAGCTAAGAATAAATTAAGTTTCATATCCTTTGGAACGAATTCAGAAGAAAAAAATCAAGCAAGTCTGCTTCTTTGGGGGGGGGGGGGCGTCCCCCCTGATTTTTAACTGGGGGACACGCCCCCCCCCCCCCCCGCCGCCGACGCCCATGGCCCCATCAATTATGAATTCGGATTGGAACGAGTTTGGGTCTGGCTGAATGGGCTGGAACGGGATGGGGACTGAAAATGTGTCGCATGAAGGGCTCGAAAGGTCACAGGCACACATTACCTATTTGATATCCCACATAATCGAAAACATTATGAATGGATTGGTTGATTAGAGGTGAGACCCATAGCGGCATATTAAAACACACATAATGGAAATCACTACTCTAGGGTCATGTCAGGTCACGTGACAACGCCGATTTTAAGAACCGTTTTCCGCCAATTTTTCCCCAGTTTATAGAGGACATGTTGGGTAATGTTATATGTAAGAATGGGCACAATTGGAGGTGGCATGATTTTTGCTATTCAAATTTTTTTTAAGATTTCAGTTCAAGGTCAAATCAGGTCAAAGGTCATTGACCTTAAGTGTTGTATGTGCAAAATAAAATTGGCCCATTGCCTATTGCATGCATTTTGTTTCGTGACACTGGGACAAAAACTTGCAAAGTTATAGGCTCTCGAACTTTGGAATTGAATGGGGTCAGATCAAAGTTCAATGACCTCTAGCTCAGTGACCTAAGGTAAAAATTTAGAAAAAAAATATAGACGATCATGCGATGAATACTAATGCAACATGTCCACAAAGTTTCAAGAAAGTCGAAGAGGATGAGGTAAAAAAAATCTGTTTTTGATCGATTGGACATGGAATGCCCCTGATGAGTGTGCCCCTGCCCCTGATCATTAGTTTTAAGTCGTTGAATGAAAAAAGAAACGTTGGTTGTTCAATCAATGATTGAAATGTTTTAATGATACATACATGGTTGCAGCTCAAATGGGAACCCGCTTTCTCTTTAACCGTGTGTAAGACGGCTTGACAGCAATTCATCTAATATATTGCAAAACAGCAAGGATGGATGGAATATATCTTGATTATACAATGCTGCATTACACAAAAAAAAATCTGGCTAAAACTGCCTCGTACGACCATATTTACACATTACTGGCGTAAGTAATTGTTTTATTGCACACTTATCCAGCCCCTAGAGTAGGGTAGAAAATTACCTGACCCGACCTCAAGTTGAGTGTAGAATTCGTTTGTGAATACCATTTACCCCTACCCCGAGGTAAGAGTAAAAAGTTACCTCGAGTTAGGGGTAGATTTCTTTGTGAATAAGGGTTAATCCTTACCCTCGGGTAAGGGTATAATTATATTGTGAATACGGACATTCGAAGCGCCTTGACGAGGCAAACACGATGACGTTAACAGCCCTGTCTTGATAACATAACATGTTAAACGAAAACTGGTTTTGCTATAAACAAGAAGCCTGTTTGGCTTTTGGTGGCCTCTGGTTGCTGGAGCCTAAACTCTTGACCTGAGCTAAAATTTGAGGATACCTCAGGGATTGTATCTTTCAAGAGCTTTCGTTTTGTTTTCGTTTGTTCCTATCTATTATAGTTCCCGAGATATGTGTTGTTCCTGGAGCAAAGTCCCAAAATTGGAAAATCTGACCTTTGATGACCTCTGATGACCTCAATATTGACGTGAGCCAAAAAAAAATACCGAAATAGTTTCGACCTGATTTTTGATAAGCTATCGAACGGTGTTTTTGGATTCGACCTACTCACCATAGGAGCAGAGTTAGAAGGGGCGTTAAAACCCCTGCCCCCCCCCCCCCCCCCGCGGCACGGCGAAGGTGGCGCCGAACACCGGCAGAGCGCGGGTTAAGCCATGACGGTCCGAGCAGGGTGCAGTGGGTTTTGGCGCAAATTGACCATGCAGTCGTCGCGCTCTTAAGCCCCAACAAACAAGCAAAATATTATCAACATTACTTTATATTACAAATTATTACGAGCGAGCGCTTCGCGCTCGCTCGTCCTTCCGTGGTATATGGGAAAAATCTGGATATGAGCGGCCCGGCCCGTGGCGACGCTTTTGAGAAGCTTATATCTCTGCAACTGTAAGTCCGATTGACAAGCAGACTGCTTTGCTGAGATCCAACCTACCCCGTTTGTGAACAGTGCCGACTCACATGGGTGACTACTAGTGGTGCTAGTTTCAGAAAATATTTGTCCAATGTCCGACCGATGGCCAAGACCATGGGTCTGCTCAGCTGTCCGTCCGAAACTGTCCGAAAATCAATGTTTGTTCGAAATTTGTCCGAAAGCAGAAAAAGTGTTTGATATGGAATGTAAAACATCCAGTGTATCATTCGTTTAATAGCAAAAGTAACTAAGTGATTTTCGCGACAAGCTATCCTTGGGCATTGGATTTCCGAAAATGTCCAAAGAAATATGCTTATGTCCGTCCGAAAACCGAATCGGTCTTCGGACAAATTCGGAATTCCGAAAATGATTGTACCGATTGGCACCACTATTGACTACCACTGCGCGTGCCGCGTGCCGCGTGCCGCGTGCCGCGTGCCGCGTGCCGCGTGAGGGGTGTTTAAAATTGTTTTCTAGCAAAAACTCTGCAACGGCTGGGCCGATTGTATGAAAATTTTGTGTGGTTAGGGACCCCTCAACCGCCGACTTCCCACAAGTCCGGGGTGGGATGCCTGTGGCACGTGGGCACGTGCGCATCCTTTTTTGTATATCAGAAACTACTTGCCCGATCGAGTTGAAATTCGCCATACATTTCCTTCACGCTCGCTCGTTCATCGCCAACTATGGCGCCTTACTGGTATTACATACATGGGTTTAAATTACATAAGTCTGCTTTGTAACCAATAAGAACGTGACTTACCTCTGTCCTTGTTTGTATTTTCATTAGCCGGAACACGGACCAGTCTGGAGACAGAGCCTTGTCAACGACCGTCTGCATCTGCGTCGCCGTTCCCTCTGCAGTGAGCCACAATGGCGAGTGACGAGAGGCGTCACAAGGAGCGGGTACTGGTCAGTGCCTACCGCAAGCGCCTTAATGAGCTGGAGTCGGCGCAGCAGGACGGGACTGCCGGCAGAGATGCGCGGGACCTGCAACGCCGGCTGGATGAGGCGGAGGACCTGTACCGGCGCTGCGACCTGCCCGGCCCGCAGGTGTCAGAACTGGACGGCGAGCTGGTGGCCGGACTATCTGGCATGCTCTGCCGCGGCGTGCGGGGCGCCGGCGCCGGCACCGGGACATTCCAGCCGCTAGAATTTGCCGGCCGGCTGACGGCCGCTGTCGGGCGGGCGGATTCGCCGACGGCCGCTGTCGGGCGGGTGGATTCGCCGACTCCGAAAGCCTGGGCCAGTCTGGGCCGGCTGACTGCGCCGCTACTGGCGCCGTGCCCCGGCCTGCACCTGCTGCTCGGTACCCTCCCTGCGCCAAACGCACCGCCGCCCGAACGCAGGCAGCGTGGGCCGCGCGCCAAGGCCAAACAGCTGGCGGCAGCCGTCGCGCCTCACCAAGTGGTGGAGGTTGCCGAGCCCGGGGCGACGCCCCGCCAGATCAACCGACTCGAGTCGACGCTCAAGGCCCTGTACGAGCGCGTCCAGAGACCCATCGGCTTCTTCGAGTTCGCCTATCACCCGACGGACTTCGGCGTCACGGTGGAGAACGTGTTTCACACGTCGATCCTCGTCAAGATGGAGAAAGCGCGAGTGTTCATCAAGGACGGCCAGCCAGTCATCGAGCCCAAACACGCCGGAGCCTCCGCTGGCAGTGCGACCGACAAGCACCAGGTGCTGGTAACGATCGATCACGACTCTTGGCGCCAGATCGTGAAGGAGTTCCGCATCAAGAGGCCGCTCATCCAGCCGGCGGAGGCGAACGGCGCACAGTAGGCACGGCGCGTGGAAAGCAACGAGTGACCGGAAGCGCCGCCAGCCAAGCGACGAACGGTGGCAGCAGCTGTAGCCAGGCTGTGCTGGTGCTGGTGAGGCCGCTGGGCGGAGTTTTCTGATCCGTGGTGCGGCCTGCGGTGCTTTGGTGGTGGTCATTGTGGTGGCATTGCACGGTAGTAGATGCACGATATTCCTGCACTCGTGTGCATTCAGTGATCACTGCTGATGCTGTTGGCTTGCAGTGATCAGTGATGTGATGATCAGTGGAGCAGTGATGAGTTAGAACAATGATCGTTGTTAGAGCCACTGACGAGGTGAAGTGTCTCGGTCGGTCGTGATGTGTTCGCCACGATGACAGGATTGGCGAATGTCGCCAATTCTTGTTTTCTAGATCTCCCCGTGTGGTGTGACGACCGTTCATTGCGGGTGGTTAAGTGCCTTGTGCAGCTCGTGACGTCATCAAGGTGTTTGTCTCTAAGACAGCACCAGCTGCGTGTTGATGTACAAGTTTCTAGATATGATTGACACCTCACACATTATCACATCAAGTCGCGAATCACTTCCATAACACGAAGCGCATCATTTCCGATGATTCCTGATGTTGGTTGATCGCTTAGTTGCAGCACTTACAGCACAACACTTATTGCTAGTTGCATTTGTATGATTAAGCTCGTTTCATTTGTGACCAAGAATATACCTATCACGCTCGCTATTTTAATGGACGGTGATTTTTATTGGAGTAGAAGTGCGGAGAAAGGAAAAACCATTATATTTTAGTTGATAATGAATGGAACATTAACCCGCGCACTGCAGGTGCTTTGCGCCGAACACGAACTGCAGGGGGGGGGGGGGATGTTGATTTCCGCCCCTCCCCTGAGATCTCGAAAACTACGCAACGTAGCGAGAAGCGAAAAAAGTTATTTGATAGCTTCATACATGTTCTATCGAAAGTATTTCAGTGTTTTTTTTAAGTCAGGTCATCAAAGGTCAAATTTTCCAGTTTTTTCCGCTCCAGAAATTCCCATATATCTCAGAAACGATGATAGTTAGAAACAAACGGAAAAAAGCAAACGCCAACCAGTTAAATTTGTAATCGCTAAGGTGTCCTCAGATTCGATCTCAGGTCAATATTTGAGGCTCCAGAGGTCAAAAAGAAAGCAAAAATGACGTGCTAAATCGTTTTTTTCTATTAACTTTTTACTGAATAAAGATAACGGAAAATTGTTTACGCCATTGTGTTCATCTTGTCAAGGCGCTTTTAATGATATATATGGTGACCTTGTTAAGTCAACTTAACAATTTGACCTAAGGTCAAGGTCAAGTGGTGACCCAAGTAGGGCATGTTGCATATGGGAAGACGTGTCTCGACGAGACAAACACATTGATGTCTGTTTTACTTCTCTATCTTCATTATGTCGAGAGTTATTGCCAAAAAAGTGATGGTGACCTCGCATGACCTCAAATGACCCACTAGGGGTCACTGAACAAAACTTACACTTGGATCATCAAGAATATCCTATAATAACATGATCCAGAAGTAATTGGACTAGTACCATGCATATCCTTGAAATAGGAAGCATTTGTAAATTTCCCCAATTACTTATGGGGAGGTTACGAAATTGACCTGACCTTAGGTCACCGATATCAAAATTCCGAGACATACGAATTGTAAGTACTGATGCCCTCATGACATCCTGTAAGTTTCAACCTGATCGGTGAAAAACTCTGGCTTTGGCACAACTGCGAACATTTTTGGTGGTGGGGTCACTTGACCTGGTCTGGTGACCTGACCTGAGATGACCAGAGCATATTTTTTTTCTTCAAAGTGTGCGAAATTGATGTCCTAACAGGTGTATCAAAACCCGGCGGCGCGCAGCTCCGCCGTTTTTTTCGCTATCTTTGAAAAACCTGAGGGGGGAGGCGGAAATCAACCCCGCCCCCCCCCCCCCCTGCAGTGCGCGGGTTAAGAATCGATGCAGTGGTTGCCTCTAAGTTGTCAGCAAACGGCAAATACTTTAATTGATTCTCTTGCTGGTAAGCTGATCTTAACCCGCGCACTGCAGGGGGTTGATTTCCGCCCCCCTCAGGTTTTTCAAAGATAGCGAAAAAACGGCGGCGCGCAGCGCCGCCGGGTTTTGATACACCTGTTAGGACATCAATTGCGCACACTTTGATAAAAAAATATGCTCGGGTCATCTCAGGTCAGGTCACCAGACCAGGTCAAGTGACCCCACCACCAAAAATGTTTGCAGTTGTGCCAAAGCCAGAGTTTTTCACCGATCAGGTTGGAACTTACAGGATGTCATGAGGGCATCAGTACTTACAATTCGTATAACTCGGAATTTTGATATCGGTGACCTAAGGTCAGGTCAATTTCGTAACCTCCCCATAATAAGTCAATGGGGAGATATACAAATGCTTCCTATTTCAAGGATATGCATGTTACCAGTCCAATTACTTCTGGATCATGTTATTATAGGATATTCTTGATGATCCAAGTGTAAGTTTTGTTCAGTGACCCCTATTGGGTCATTTGAGGTCATGCGAGGTCACCATCACTTTTTTGTCAATAACTCGACATAAAGAAGATAGAGAAGTAAAACAGACATCAGTGTGTTTGTCTCGTCGAGACACGTCTTCCCATATGCAATATGCCTTACTTGGGTCACCACTTGACCTTGACCTTAGGTCAAATTGTTAAGTTGACTTAACAAGGTCACCATATATATCATTCAAAGCGCCTTGACAAGATAAACACAATGGCGTAAATAGTGTTCCGTTATCTTTATTAAGTAAAAAGTTAATAGCAAAAACGATTTAGAAAAAAAGGATTTTTTCTCTTTTTGACCTCTGGAGCCTCAAATATTGACCTGAGATCAAATCTGAGGACACCTTAGCGATTACAAATTTCACTGGCTGGCGTTTGCTTTTTCCCGTTTGTTTCTAACTATCATCGTTTCTGAGATATATGGGAATTTCTGGAGCGATGTCCTAAAACAGGAAAAAAAACCTGAAGAATTTGACCTTTGATGACCTCTGGTGACCTCAATTTTGACCTGACTTAAAAAACACTGAAATACTTTCGATAGAACATGTATGAAGCTATCAAATGCCTTTTTCTGCTTCTCGCTACGTTGCGTAGTTTTCGAGATCTCAGGGGGGGGGGGGGCGGAAATCAACCCCCCCCCTGCAGTTCATGTTCGGCGCAAAGCACTGTTCTGTTCACACTGGCCTTTTACTATTTTGATAGTTTGGCTAAATTCGTGACGAACCCCCATGTGGTGGCTCATCATATCTTTTAAAAAAACTTCGGCGAAATCACTTCAGTTAGAACACGAGTGTGGAAATGATGTTGAAGAAAGAACACAGTTTCACATGTGCATTGAATTTTTAGCTATCGCCAATTTGCGAGAGAATAGTTACCCAGGCCAACCTCGTATTAAGGACTCGCACCTTTTGCCGGCTCCTGTTCGCAAATCACAGGCATAAGATCATTAATGTATTTGTGGTAAGACCACGAAACTCGCGTTTGGTGGAAGTCACGCGCGGATAGGCGAAGTCAAAAACTGCACACGTTCACACACGAAGAGAAAGGGGGACAAATAACGCTCCCGAGGACCAAACGGCAATCACAACGCTCCGAGACGAGCAGGGACGTTCAACTTAATCTGTAACTACCAGGACTAGCTAAGTATATATAACTATAGATATATTATTCCCAACAAAATGTATGATTAATTAATGGCACACCCAGCAACCACCGGCACGAGTTACACAAGTCTTGGGCACCAAACGCAAAGCGACTCCGCCTCCGAGGCATTGTCACACCCGTAGGTGAAATCAGCCATGCTCAAGCACGAAGCGGTCCAATTTAACACCTACACGCTGCGAGACGGCATAAACCGCTGTTGACGACGCCGCACGCGACACGGCCGTGGCGCGGCGCGGGAGCCGCCGCACACGACTCGGCCGTGGCGCGTCGCGGGATACGGTGCTGACGGTGTCGCAGCGGGGCGGAGTAGACGACGTGGGCGAGATCGCCAGCGAACGCGGCAAAACAGCACTCGGCGCACGCGGCCAGCAGCAGACACGCGACCCCGCGATAAAACGCACCACACAATTCGGGAACATTCCATACTGGCCACGCGAAACGACACAAAATGCATTCTGTCGCAGGAGTGTCAAGTATGCACTCATATGCATGTACTGTTACATACATCAGCATTTGTGTGCCGTTTCCCATGACGTGGCTTCAAATGTCTTCCAAATTCTGCAGTGGGTTTTTGTCCGTCACCGTTTTCTGAGCCAGCCCAGTCATCGGAGGGACGTCAGCGGCTCAGCAGCGGCAGCAGCAGCAGCGGCAGAGGCGGCACGAGGCCGCCGGTCGTAGGACAGGCGGCAGAGCGGAGGGGCGCACAGGCGACGCACCTGGGCGACCGCGCCACGCTCACTAGCCGGGGCATTTGTCAGTTTGTGTCGGTTTGTGTCAGTGTGAGTCAGTGCATGTTTGTGGGTGGGTGTTTCTGTGACTGTGTATGCTTGAGTGTTTGCGTGTTTGTGTATGCGCATGCGCGCGCGTGTGCGTGTGCGTGTGCGTGTGCGTGTGCGTGTGCGTGTGTGTGTGTTTGTGTGTGTGTGTGGCGCTGGCGGAGTTGGTGAGCATGCGCGTGTGCCTGTCGGTTTACTCTTGTATCACAGAGAGTGGCGCGCGTCCGTCCGTCCGGCCGACTGGTCCGCCACTGTGACGCCGCCGCACAGCCAGTCTACACGTCCACCACCATCTTCTTGTGGACGTCTGTGTTGCCCACCACCTGTCGACAGCAGCGGCGGCGGTAGCCGCCGCGATACAGGTGCGTGTTAGACATGGGTTACACCGCCGGACAGACACAGACAGACACAGACACGTTACACAGACATACTACAGTACTGCAAGCTCACGGTACACGCCGGCGCGGTCACGTAGACCGTCGGCTGTCCGCTCTGCAGATACACATAGCTAGTGAGACGGTGTGTGCGACATCATGGATAGTGCATTTGCTATAGACTGTCGGTTTCTTGAGAAGGATTTTTAGATAGGTACACTAAACATAAAAGTTGTCATTAGCATATCAATACAATAGAATGTTTAATAACTTACGAACTTTCTAAAAACATTGCTAGGATAGATTTGATTATCCTTTCGATATTTTGGTTTCCACATCCGAAGCCTGAACCCCAATTTTCCCGCCTGTTTGTAATAACCATCGTAAATAATATGAATTGAATACACTGTAGGACATATGATTAGGTACAACGTAGCGTACAACAGACATGGGCATTGGGAAGTTCAAATTGCATTTAACCCTATTTGTAACAGGGGGGGGGGGGGGATTCCGCCTCCCATGTTTTTCGAAGATATCTCCAGAAAATGTCCACAAAATCATTTTTTTCAAGGATATTAAAAATCCGGAATATATGTCAGAGAACCACATATGGGAAACTACCATACCAAATTTCAGAATATCACCATTTTTGACCGACTTATGGCATATAAAGTATTGGTAACTCATGACGTCATATTTACAAATTGCGTTTCTTGGCTTTTATTGACCAGATACAGACAAATAAATGGCACCACTGTATTTCTGAGGCAAAACTGATCTGAAAACATACCTTTTTATCTAGATTTATCCATTTAAAATGTTAACCTTCATTGACCTGAACTTGACCTGAGCTTGACCTGAACTTGACATTAACTTCACGTAAATGAAGTCAGGTGGTAAATTAACTATCACTATCAAATTTTACGTGCAAAATAACTCATAAAACTTGTGTTGCATGACTTTCGTAGATATTTTGAGCATAGTGACCTGTGACCTGACCTTGACCTTGGCCAACAATCTCACTTTAGCTCATGCGAGAGTAACTCATGACATCATATTTTGAATTTGCGTTTTTTTATTCTTTTAGCGACCAGATACAAACAAATAAATGCCAGGATTGTATTTCTGAGACAAGACACATGCCTTTTCTATTTGTATTTATCAATTTCAAATTTTGACCTATGTGACCTGACTTTAACCTTATATGGTGTCAGGTTGTGAAAATGACTGCTACTATCGAATTATACGTGTAAAATAACCCGTACAACATGTGCCGCATGGCTTTCGTAGACCTGTGACCTTTTGTGACCTGAGGCCTATTTCACAAAGAAGTTAGTAATTACACATGTTTGCGATTACAAACGCAAGAAAATATTGCAAACCTCACAAAAAGCTATTTCACAAACATTCGCCACCTTTGAATTACCGATTGTAAAGAAAATTGTAAACAGGAATTTAATCAGCAGAAAACTTTGCAACCAAGAACGTTTGTATCAAACTTGATGCCTAATGACAAATAATTTTATTGTCAACAAATTAAGTTAACAAATATTTACATTGTGGTTTATTTTTGTATGCAATATAAAATTAGTTATAGGGAGAATAATCTTTTAATTAACATTTCATCGGAATGCAAACTCTGATCGTAAAAATACATCTTGGTAAGCAGTTAGAGAAAACAGAATTTGACCATTCACCAGGTGGCGGAGCATAACAACAGAACTACTCTTAAAAGAAAGATCGTTGAATTTCTCCACCATTTTTTCACCTAACCTAGCCGATTTCTTACTTCGTAAAGGGTGAAGGTTCACTGTACATTGCACAAGACATCGTTGACCGCTGCAATTCTATCGCCATGCGGTTTCTCCGCGCGGAGGCGCCCCTCACAACGCAATCGGTAAGGTGCATGCACTGTGACTGGACTTCAAAGCTGCAGATCCCTGTTCGAATCTCTCGGAAAAATAAATTGTTTTGGGCAGCTATACCTATGCATAACTAAACCATTACCCTAACAACCTCGGCAACGTAACAACCTCACCAAGAAAATAACCTGAACAGTCAAACAATGTCAACTGTCAACGCAGTTTCTGAAATTCAGAACCCCTGACCCACTGGAATTACAAGTTTGTAATTGCAAACATTTCCTCACTTCCGTCAACCTTTGAGAAATAGAACGTGTGCAATTGCAAACATTTTTACAAACAATATCTTTGTAAAGTAGTTTGTAAATAGTAAATTGAGATTTACTGCCCTGGGGTTTTGTGAAATCCAAACTACAAACATGTGTACAAATTATTTGTAATTACAAAGAAATTCTTTGTAATTACAAACTTGTTTGCTTTGTGAAATAGGCTACAGACCTTTGCTTACAATTTCACTTTTGCTTATGCGGGATATGTAATATACCTTTGAGAGCACTTTGTGCGATAATAGTCGCAATCTAAGGCTTTGGATGGAAAGCATGGTCCAAAAACTCAAATATCTCAATGTTCCCCTTTGACCTGACCGTGACTTGTCCTGACATGACCTTATTGTGAAAATTTCGTGTATGCTTAGGATGCGTCTTCTCATTCAGAGCTTTCGATTGCCGCCTTGCGCGTCTCGCTGCGGTTATTGGTTCGGAAGATAACCAGGTGACGAAAAAAGGTCCCCCTCCCTCCCGCCAATGGCGTTCGGCTGAGACCCCAGCCAATGCCGGGTTAATCATATGACAACAGTTATAATTATGTCAGATCAGGTGCTACCGTAAACTGAATTCGATGCAGTTATTGTTGCGTTTTAGCACTTCGGGGTAAAACAGTAATAGTAACGCCCTTTATTCTTGTCAATTTTTACTACGAACTGCTCTTAATTAATACTTTATCAATCCCCGACAACCAAAAACAAAGCACCCGCTCTCACACTAACGACATTGGTCGGGCTACCGTATCATCATGTGTGCCGTCACGCAATTCGGACCAAGAAGAGGCCAGTGCTTACTGCTTTTACAAAGAGTTTTTAGTTTGTATGACATTTGTGTAATGTTTTGAAAACAATGATCATAACCATCGTCTTTTCATTGACATTACATTAAAAGTATTCAACAATTACATGGTTACGCGACATGAAACTTGTCCATTACACGAACTCCCAAATCCTATAACAACAAAAAAACGCCCGACAATATAGCAAAGGGGCACAGGCAAGATCGACTTACCGCGCAAAACTCTTCGAAGTTGATCTTTCCGTCTTCGTCTTTGTCGGCGAAGAGGATGGTCTTGTCGACGATCTGCTGCAGCTGAGTATCCTTCAGGTTGCTGCCCACCATCATCTTCAGCACCTGTCACCGCCACCACCACAGACCGAGCCGGTGACATCAACACACACGACAGTTCCAGCAAGCTCACAAACTTAAATGACAGGAAGAACACAAATGTCACAGAGACTGCCAACACAATTTGGTAAGAACTATTTCAGATAAATATGAGCAACTTTTAGCGACCAATGTGTATAAACACAACACACAAACACAATTTGGAACATTAGCATTTTACTACGAATTTCACACAAAATCAATGTGACGCCACGTGAATTGTAATTACCCAATATACATTTCAGGCCATGCTCGAGCAGCTCAAACCACTGACATACTGAGGAAAATCAGCATGAATTGTTAGAGAATATTGCCCGACAAGAGGAGATCCAAACTGATTGTTTAGAAAGACGACGTAACACAAATGTGTTATGCGTTGTAGTAGAATGGTATTTGCTGAATGGTAGCTGGAGCGTAGTCACGTACAGATACATGTAACCATAGGCGGCGGAGGCGGGAGGCACGGGGGACACGTCCCCCCAAACATTTTCGGATTTAACATTACGCCTATGGGCGTTGCATGGAAAGAATCGACTTCAAAGTGTCTCCGCCCCGCCCCCCGCCCCACTGTCGGAAAGTGGCGCCGCCCTTGCATGTAACGCACATGGGCATGGGTATAACACGAAATAAAGAGGTTAACGCTCAATAAATCAAGACAGGCTACTTGTCTGTCGATCCGGCATCTTGGCATCTAAAAGCTCTTTTTACCCGCATAATTTACTTTCTGCAATTGTTCGAATCAGTGTAACACTGAAATTGTGATCCATAACAGCACAACAAACTGGAGGCATTTTTACCTGGAACAGCTCTCCGTTCGATATTAATCCATCCTTGTCCATGTCGTAGATGCGGAAGGCGAACCTCAGCTTGGACAGCTTGTCGCCTTTGACGGAGAACTGTGACACACCCTGGATGAACTCTGAAAATGCAAACCGTCGTTTACCACACAATATCGTGCTCAGGCAGACAAGTTTTCAAGAACACTTGGGAAATTAGTTGTAGTCACGTTCACCTAAAAAACATTAAAACAACGTTATGCAAAAATAAGAGTCTATGAAGTGATTCAAGACAGGCAAGCAAGGCAAAGTCAATCAAGACATTTCGGAAACTTCGGAAGACGCCCAGGCGCACGCGCACGCACACAAACACCCACACACAAAGAAGAGATATGCTCACCTTTAAAATCTACTTCTCCGTTCCCATCCTCGTCGAAAATTTCAATGACTCGCTGGACTAGAGGGTTCTGCTGTAGCTCCGGCAGCGACATAAACTCCTCGACGCTCAACGATCCGGAGTTGTCGAGATCGAGTTTTCGAAACCGCTTCCCAAGACGACGGATTTCATCCGGATCGACTGAAACAACATTTCGCCAGAATAGCTAAGTAATCACGAAGAAGCACATTTAACTGTCAGAAAGTGAGCGAGTGGGCACAGTAAACATTTCGCATACACCAGCATACATTTAGCGATAGCGAAGACGTTATTGGAGGCGACATCAAGAGCATTTGGTTATTTTTCATTTTAACAGAGAACAAGAGATATGGCAAGCGAACTACGAACTGGATATGTCAGCAGTTATCGGGATCGGATCAACAAACTGACAATTCATAAACGCTTTTATTTTCCATCTACAACACGAAGTATTCACGCGAAATTTGCTTACATATAGATGCGTTGGCACTCCACATGTCAATTAACAGTTAAATATAGGCTATTTGAAAATAAAATAAACAATCCAGTTGCCATTTGGGAAAACGTTTCCAGCTAATTAATGACGTTACATTCTGCTGTTGAAGGCATTTGTCTTAATTTTATCGATATTTTGGGGATGTGCACGTGGCTAATTTAACCTTTAACTCTTCCACGAAGGAGCAAACACGTTTGAACCGGTGTTGGACTAGTGGATGGTTAAACCGTTCACCTGCTAACCCGTTAACACATTTTCCGAAAGGTACTTGACCCGCTATTTCGTTGACCCGTGCCGTGTTCTTTGCGACATGATGATTGTGGGGACTGTGAGGACAGTAGCGACCTTCAGCATCGACCAATCAGCGACGAGATTTACCTGTTGCTGATTGGTGAACGCTGAAGGTCATTTCTATGTTCACAGTCCACACAATCCTCGTGTCGCAAAGAACACAGCCCCGGTAACCCAGTGATCCGTTAAAGGGATTGTGTCTACTGTTTTCGAATATCAAAAATATTTGTATTACGGTAAGTAGCCATTCGTTTGATTGTTGGATACCAGTGGCGGCGCCAGGGGCCAAACGTAGGTGAGGCAGTCGGGGGGGGGGGGGGGCTGTTTCGTGATTTGTTTTAGTAGGTTGGCAAATATATGTAGATCACCACTGTTAATACTTCACCGCGTGACTTTCAATTTGACTCTTCATTCTGCCAGTTGACAATATTTGTGCGACTGCATGTTAACCCGCGCACTGCAGGGGAGGGGGTTGATTTCCGCCCCCTCATGTTTTTCTCAGATAGCGAAAAAACGGCGGCGCGCAGCGCCGCCGGGGTTTGGCAGACCTGTTAGGACATTAATTGCGCACACTTTGACAAATAAAATTGACCTCGGGTCATCTCAGGTCACGTCACCAGACCAGGTCAAGTGACCCCATCTCCAAAAACATTTGCAGTTGTGCCAAAGCCAGAGTTTTTCACTGATCAGTTTGAAACGTACAGGGTGTCATGAGGGCATAAGTACTTACAATTCGTTGATCTCGGAATTTTTATATCGGTGACCTCCCCATAATAAGTCGGTGGGGAAATATTAAAATGCTTCATATTTGAAAGATATGCATCCTATTAGTCCAATTACATCTGGATCATGTTATTATAGGATGTTCTTGATGATCCAAGTGTAAGTTTTGTTCAGTGACCCCTATGGGGTCATTTGAGGTCATCAGAGTTCACCATCACTTGTTTGTCAATAACTCGCGAAATAATGAAGATAGAGAAGTAAAACCGACATAAATGTGTTTGCCTCGTCGAGACACGTCTCCCTATATGCAACATGACCTACTTGGGTCTTGACCTCAGGTCAAGGTCACGTAACCTGTGGTCAAATTTTTGAGTTGATCTAACAAGATCACGATGTATATCAATCGAAGCGCCTTGGCGAGACAAACACAATGACGTTAACAGTTTTCCGTTAGCTTTATTAGGTTAAAAGTTATTAGCGAAAACCAGTTTGGCAAAAAAAAAACATTTCCCCTTTTTTACCTCTGGAACCTCAAATATTGACCTGAGATCAAATTTGAGGACACCTTGTCGATTTCAAATTTCAATGGCTGGCGATCGTTTTTTGCTGTTTGTTTTTTGACATTGTGTTTTTTGACTAGCATAGTTCCCGAGATATATGGGAATTTCTGGAGCGAAGTCCTAAAACAGAAAAAAACCCGGAAAATGTGACCTTTGATGATCTCTGGTGACCTCAATTTTGACCTGACCTAAAAACATACTGAAATACTTTCGATAGAACTTGTATCAAGCTATCAACACCGTTTTCTTGCCTGAGATCTTGCCGCTACGTAGCGTAGTTTTCAAGATCTCACGGTGGGCGGAAATCACCCACCCCCTGCAGTTCGTGTTCGGCGCAAACCCCCTGTAGTGCGCGGGTTAAGAATAGGACTCAGAGCCTACACATACAATCATTAGGTATATGCGAAGAACACGGCTAAGAAAAATGCATCGAAATATAATGTCTTATTTGTAAACCAAGTCTGGACGGCCCGCCGATCTCCTTGCAGCAATATGTAACTATTACATAAGTTAATGATATCTGCCATTACAAGGAGTTTTAAAAAAGATACTAAACCATTAGAAAAAGATCCACATTCAAAATATCACGAAACATTGTAATCACGGGCCTGTCACAAAGGTTCTTTGCTGCTGCCGCGTTGACGCCGCATCTAATTTCTCCGGAATGGAAGCGCCCGGCGAAAACTCAGCGCATGCTGTTACGCTGAGATACCGCCAAAGATCTGGGCGAAACACGCGTTTGGGCTGTGAGGAAGTGCCTCACAGCCCAAGTTTTCACAATGCTAAATTTCAATGGCTAGGCTGATTTGCGCCTATCGATACCAGGGTAATAGAATAACGGGTAGAACAGTAAGGAATGTAACGCCAAATGAATTAGACAAGATATAATTTTTATCGTAATTGTTTTGTCTATTATAAATTAAAGGTATTGTTTGCTATCAATAACTTGTATTTCCATAGATTATATCTTTATTTATTGAATTAAACGCCAGCAAATATACGAAGTAGTAGTCAAAGTAGTGTGTTTGCAGTACAGGTAGTAGCATTTGGAAGCAGTCATATCAAATTATACTACGAAGCAGTAGTCGAAGTACTGTATATTGCAGTACTGTAGTAGCATTTGGAAGCGGTCAGCGGTCGTTCTGACATTTTTAACCCTCAAGCCCATTTATCCCCTTTACGCCCGGAATATCGAAAAATGATCATAGAAACGTTATAGCTAAGGCTCGTAGCTATCTGTTCCAGAAGTCGGGTTTAAAATATTTACCATAGGTTACGAGCCAGCCTCGTCTGAAAATCATCGATTTAACATGGGAACCCTAGGTGTAGTAGGTTTTTAACGTCCAAACGCCCGAGTGCTGTCAACCGTTACTGGTGGGGGCTGATCGATACCAACAAACATCTTGGAATAACATGAAATGAGACGCGTTTTAACTGTTTATAAAAATATTTTGTCCATTACATATTTCATATCTTATAATCCTACTAAAATTGTTGAATATTTAGGGAAAATACAATTATACTTTATATGTTTGGCTAATTTAGGTAAGGCCCTGCCTCATCTGCCTCAATGGAAAATTAGCAAAACCGGGTTTTTAACCGCACCCTTCCATTGAGGCAGTGCCTTACGGGTGCAGTTAAAAAAAAGTTGTTCGCTAATTGTGCGGCTATTCCTGCGCAGGTGATACGATACTTCGGAGGGCGAGGCCGCTAAATTATTATGGCACCTACTTAAAGGGATATTGCCACCCCCGGAGGATTTCTAAAAAGCAACTTTAATGAATGGCGGGGATCAACAATCATGTATGCTCAAGCTCAAACTTGCTCCTGCAGCACCTAAAGCAGTGTATCGGCAAAGCATTTTATATGTATTTCTGACTCCAAAACGTTGGTCCCAGCTGTGCTCAGTACTAGATTCATGATGGCCGCTCTCATCCAGTTTGGCTGTGGTATTGGCGCCCGCTCAAAGCCGAAGCGTACGAATTCGCCGAAACTTGACCTTGAAAAGTCTATCTGTGTTATAAGGTATAGGTCACAACTCCTACGGTCCCAAAGTCGAGCCATAGCAATTCTTGCTGTTTTATTATGAAAGAGGCTAAGGTTGTTGAAAATATAATTAACTGCATACGCTTTTTAATTTGAAAGTGCACTGACGGAATGTTGTGGAATGGTGATGTTCAGTTTGCAACATTCAAAAGAAAATAACAGTCCGCAAAGAACCAAATTTTGCAGGTGAAATCGGACACGCTTAATCGACCGATACACACCAAAAACTCCATATTGGCCTGCGCGGTGGCAATGCCCCTTTAACATGGATTTACCAGGCCTTGCGTGAAAAACTTTTAATAATGGTGATCAGTTGTTGAACTGTAAGCTTAATATGCTGTATATTTTAATGCACAGTAACTTAAAGTATGTATACTCGACGTAATGGACCAAATCTACCCCCTTTTGGGGTAGATTTGGTCCCCTGTTTGGAAGGCTGTAATTCCTTAAATATTCATTGTACGATATTTTACTGAATCAGAGACGCCTTGACTGAACATTTTTGAGTGTATTCCTAATTAGGAAGATACCGAAATTCTTTCAATTTAAGCTTGTATGACCCAAAATGTCGGGGCATGTTCGTAGTTAGGAACTTTCGGGTACGTATTGCAGTCTAACTTAGACAAAATCTAGGTTTGGTCCCTGAAAAAGATACAGGGTCCATTACGGGCTAGGTTGAATCCAAATTAAGAGACCTTACTTTTGTTAAAAGATTCATAAGTACGTTTTAAGAAATAGTTGACTTATTCTCAAGTGTCCTATAAGACACTACGATCCTTCCCTACCCTGGTTTTTCTACTTGAACTAAGGTTAAAACTCTTTATTTATAATAATATCTTTTCTGGTTTTTAAAAAAAGGAAGATAATTTGACGGCAAAGCAAGTGCACTAAACAGTTTTGAAATCCATTAAAAAACTTAAGAAGTTATTAAGGTTTCCGTTTACAAATTAACCTAAAGGACCAATCTACTGTTGTTAACCCGCGAGTTACTGGGGGGCTATTTTTTGCCCCCCCCCCCCTCCCGTTATTTTGCAATAACTCCTAAACGAACACCGGTATCGTCACCGAACTAGCAGTACCTTCTCTCACATCAATTCTACATATGTTGGCAAAAGGAAAAATATGAGGCTATGATAGGTCAACCGAGAATGACGTCAGAGTGACGTCATGTTCTTCGGTTTTTGTTGCAAAATAATGGTTTGCGGAAAACGCTGTCAAAGGTACGATATTTGAGATAAACTAGATTGTTTTAAATCAAATTATCGACCGGGCTATCAAACTACTATCTCGGATTTTTGAGTTTTTTTTTATTCAAAATTTTGAGAAATCCAAATACATTTGTTTTTGTTTTTACATTTTCAAGAAAAAATCAGAATTATCCAAAAACCGGAATATATGTGATCGAGATATATGCGGTGAATATGTGTACCAAATTTAAAGTCGATATCTTTAAAAATGACCGAGTTATGACCTTTAAATTACAAAAATCGACCACTTCTCACAGCATTACTAAAAAAAAAACGCATTTCCATTTTTGTTTTTTACTTCTATCTATATGGAACAAACAATGTTCTAAGGCCATTTTTCGCGTTCTAGCCGAAAAACAAACCCATAAACATGTGTTACAACGCCTAATGACCGTAATCTGCAGTTTGACCTCGTGACCTCGGATGACCTTGACCTGACCCAAGATCATAAACAGCTTAGAAAGGTACTTAGAAGTGTCTGACACACGAATCATACCGATTTATCAACAGCGTATGCGTTTAATATCGCAATTTTGCGCGACAATTCCATCCATCGAGACCTTTTGACTCGGTCAAACATTTTGTACTTGACCTGACCTGTAACGTCATCAGTGACCCCGAGGTCAACAATATTATATTTCCCTCGATAAATTTCCCAGGGCTATCGAATGCCGTTTTAATTTGTACATTCGGTCCAGTAGTTCCGGAGATCAGATGGGGGGGGGGGGGGGAATAGCCCCCCCCCCCCCCAGTAAGTCGCGTTATGAAATATACCCCAGTAACTCGCGGGTTAACCTAAAGGACAAAATCTACCCCCCGAAAATGGATTCGTCGATAACTCCCGATCTAATCAACATTTTTAAGTTCGGAGAACAGTTGCCGATACCTCTCGTCGAATAGAACACGAATCCGTTGAAGTTGTTAATCAAACCTAGTATTAAAAAAGTTGCACACATTTCACTTTTTGATGTCTTTGGTTTAAGTGTCCCTTGTTTTGCTCGCAGTTGGCTTATTATTGATCGAATCTTTAAACAAAGTATATATTTATTTTAAGCATGCATGGGGCTTTGTATCTAAGGTACGGAAATCCTTCACAACATTTTTTTAGCTAACCCGGTGGGTTACTTAGAAAAACATGTTTTTTGCACAAGTTTTTGGAACGTAACTTTTTTGTTTTGGAAAACTTTTATAATCGAACAGCGAATAAAGATGCGGCGTAACGAACCCCATCTTTTGGCAATTCTGAATTTTAAAGAAAACTATATTTTTGAAGTTTAAAATGTGAATTTGTAAAAAAAATGATGTTTTTAAATTTGAGGTTTTGAATATGTATTTGTTTAAAGAAAAATGTGTTAAAGGATAAGAAAGACCAACTTACGCCAAATGTTGTCAAAAAAAAATCACAAATCAGTTCAGAGGTTTTGAAGATATGGGGTACTTAACCCGCGCACTGCAGGGGCTTTGCGCCGAACATGAACTGCAGTGGGGGGGGGGGTTGATTTCCGCCCCCCCTGAGATCTCGAAAACTACGCAACGTAGCGAGAAGCGGAAAAAGGCATTTGATAGCTTCATACATGTTCTATCGAAAGTATTCAGTGTTTTTTTTAAGTCAGGTCAAAATTGAGGTCACCAGAGGTCATCAAAGGTCAAATATTCCAGTTTTTTCCTGTTTTAGGACATCGCTCCAGAAATTCCCATATATCTCAGAAACAATGATAGTTAGAAACAAACAGGAAAAAGCAAACGCCAGCCAGTGAAATTTGTAATCGCTAAGGTGTCCTCAGATTTAATCTCAGGTCAATATTTGAGGCTTCAGAGGTCAAAAAGAAAAAGAAACCCGTTTTTTTTTGCTAAATCGTGTTTTGCTATTAACTTTTTACCTAATAAAGATAACGGAAAACTGTTTACGCCATTGTGTTTATCTTATCAAGGCGCTTTGAATGATATATATGGTGACCTTGTTAAGTACTTAACAATTTGACCTACTTAACAATTTGACCTAAGGTCAAGGTCAAGTGGTGACCCAAGTAGAGCATGTTGCATATGGGAAGACGTGTCTCGACGAGACAAACACATTGATGTCTGTTTTACTTCTCTATCTTCATTATGTCGAGAGTTATTGACAAAAAAAGTGATGGTGACCTCGCATGACCTCAAATGACCCAATAGGGGTCACTGAACAAAACTTGCACTTGGATCATCAAGAATATCCTATAATAACATGATCCAGAAGTAATTGGACTAGTACCATGCATATCCTTGAAATAGGAAGCATTTGTATATCTCTCCATTGACTTATGGAGGTTACGAATTGACCTGACCTTAGGTCACCGATATCAAAATTCCGAGAGATACGAATTGTCTAAAGGTGTTACGTCATCCAAAGTACTGATGCCCTCATGAAATCCTGTAAGTTTCAACCTGATCGGTGAAAAACTCTGGCTTTAGCACAACTACAAACATTTTTGGTGGTAGGGTTACTTGACCTGGTCTGGTGACCTGACCTGAGATGACCCGAGCATATTTTTTTTCTCTCAAAGTGTGCGCAATTGATGTCCTAACAGGTGTATCAAAACCCGGCGGCGCTGCGCGCCGCCGTTTTTTCGCTATCTTTGACAAACCTGAGGGGGGGAATCAACCCCCCTGCAGTGCGCGGGTTAAGTATCAAATTGACTCATAATCTGAATTTTCACCCAAAAAAAAGTTATGCATTTTTTCCAAATTAAAAATATGATTAAAATGTAAACACTATGAGAATGCTGAATTTGTTTTCGGATTCTAAATATGTTGTTTCGTTTTTGAGTTATCCATCACCAAAAATATATATCCGTAACTTTTTTCGGAAAAACTTTTTGAGTTCCGATAGATGGATGTTGTAGAACTCGGCGAGCTGAACAAGAATCTATGTTTTTATTTGCTTCTTCCGGTCTTACTTTTTGAGTTAATGAGTTTCGCGTTTTGATAAATTTTGCGGTCAATTTCTTCAACATGGATATACGTTTATACTCATATTTTGTTCAATATTTGAAGAAACTTAAAAACAAAATTATATTTGGAACCGGCATGAATGGGGCATCATTTTACAGGTAAGGATCTTGATCTGTCTTTTTCGAGCTAAATGACTCGATATTTTTAATGTCAATTTAATCATTTTTTTTAAACAATAACTTGATAAATATTAAGTATTTAAAGAAATGGTAAACAGAATCTTATTTGTCATGAAGAAACTGATGTGAATATGTATTTTAGTAATACTAGCTTTTTGAAAGAAATCATTTTTTCGTAAAAAGAGATACCTTTTTTCGAAAATTTGTAATTTTTATTTTAACAAAATAGCTTGGTATTGTTATTTATAATAATATCTTACTTATTTGTGATATGGGGTCAAATGTGCAACAAGATAATTTCGGAAAAACGCTGTTTTTGAAGGTCTATATTTCAGGATCTATTGATGATAAAAAATTGTAGGGTACCAAAAGATAGATATATCCTTCGTCTATGGGGGGCCAAAACCTCAGCTAGATTGATTTTGGATTGAGGGGGCCATGGCCCGTGCCGCGGGGGACCAAACACTGAAGATGGTCCAATGGAATAAACTGACACTGGAGATGGTCATTATGGATAGCCTAAGGGACCAAATGGACAATGGACATTTTGCCATCTGCAGTGTCGTATGCTTCAACTCACAGTGTAATTTCGGAAATGGCCATATTCAGTGTGTACCATTTTAACACCTTTATAAGGGGTTGTTACTGATCCATTAGATACCATTAGATAGCCCTTTCCGAGTAGGTTTGGATGTAACAGCTAGGTGTCTAGAGTACTCTAGAGTTTTTAGATCTTTTTTAGAGTTCTCGAAAAATAGTAGACGCACAGACAAATTGTCAAATACTTTTAGGTGTGGATTTCAACGTTCTACACGATGAGTATTTTTTTTTATTTTACAAAATATATTTTTACCCCAAAAAAAATATACAAAATTAGATGATTTTTTTTAAAAAACAACCACCGCATATCGATAGATCAGGCTCTGGCTAACCCGATACTATTTTTGGTTTGCCTCTATCAAGTTTAGAAGTTGGACTTTAAATCCATTTTAGTTTCCACCAGAATAGTTCATTTCTCGGCCAAGAGATGGCGCTGCCCACACAATGCATATGGCCATATAATTTAATCGCAATAACTTTAAAAGTTACTGGATTTTAATTATGAAAAAATACTTATGGAGGAAGACTCTTCTCTTCTACACACTGAATATTTTTTTTTTTAAATAACAAAAACGGCATTTGACCCCCCTAATTTGTTGCAAATAGTTTCCTTTCGATTCTTGATTTGTTTGTTGTTGCATCATATTTGTGATCAAATTCTGCTTTAAAAAATATGTTTTTTTTACCCCCCAAAAATGTGCAAAATTGTCAACTTTTTTTAGTAGGTTATTTTTTACACTTGCATCATATAGAGGAAGCCAAGGTGATTCTAGTGATATCTTTTGTTTGTAATTTAAATGCATTTTCGCCAAGTTACTCAATGTGCAAAATGGCCCAAAATGACCTTTCTGAGATCCGGGCCAAGGTGTTACGTCATCCAAAAATATTTGTAAAGCAATTGCAAAAAAAATTGCCAGGATCAAATTTCAATCTGTTTCTGCGTAATCTGTGCTATAAAAAAAAACAGTTTTTGCCAAAAAAAATATTGCTTGTTTAAAAGCAATATTTTTTTTTTGGCAAAAACTGTTTTCCAAAATGTCATTAACTCAACAAAAAAAGAGAAAAATAAACAAAGATATATTTCGGGGTGTCTCGTCATGCTTTAAACGACGTGGATATTCATATTTTTTTTAAAGACTGATTTTCCCTCCTTAAAAAACAGAAAAACACAATATTATTTTTTTGATTTTTTCTTTGCTGAATTTTATGGAAAAGGCTTTTGCAATTCTAGAAATACCATTTTACTGTATTTATGTTGTATATTGTTGAATACACAGAAATTGAAAACAGACTAAAAAAGGTATTTCAAAACAAACAAGATCAAATCAAACGTCTATCAAATTGTGCGTAATTTAAGCTATCAAAAACTTGTTTTCTTCTGAAAAGAAAAATCAATTTAATCTAGTTACATATGCCTATAACTCACACAAATGATTTTTGAAAAATTACATACACATATACTTCGCGGTTACTAGCTATGTTCTATATGATGAAAGCATTTATTTATTTATAAAAAAAATTACACCACCTTTTTATTCTTTGGAATTTTGTTGTCCCGTTTTTTTTAAATATAATTGAAAGAAAAGGTATTTGCTTCCACCTAGGGTAAAAAAAGAATTAATCAAATACAAATTGTATTCCATATATTCTTGTATGCATGCGAAGAACTCGCAGTAATACATTCTTTTTATAAATGATAGAAAAATATAATAGGGATTGCTTTTTGATGTGCTATAAGGCGGGCATAATATTTATTTTTTACAAAAATTATTTCCCCTTAAAGCAAACAAAAACTTAATATTACAAATATTACTTTTTTAATTTTTATTTCAAGGTTTTTTCCACTATTATTGAAATTTGAAGCAAGTGCTTTCACAAAATTGCAAAATAGGATTTTTCAACAACAAAAAAATCCTTAACTCCTTCATGTATGCCGAGACATCGCAGTAATACATTTTTGGAAAATGATAGAAAAATACGATAGGGATTGCTTTTTGATGTGCTATACGGTGGGCATAGTCTTTATTTTTTACCAAAATTATTTCCCCTTAAAGCAAACAAAAAACTTAATATTACAAATATTACTTTTTTATTTTTATTTCAAGGTTTTTTCCACTATTATTGAAATTTGAAGCAAGTGCTTTCACAAAATTGCAAAATAGGATTTTTCAACAAAAAAAAAATCCTTATACTCCTTCATGTATGCCGAGACATCGCAGTAATACATTTTTGGAAAATGATAGAAAAACACGATAGGGATTGCTTTTTGATGTGCTATACGGTGGGCATAGTCTTTATTTTTTACCAAAATTATTTCCCCTTAAAGCAAACAAAAAACTTAATATTACAAATATGACTTTCTTAATTTTTATTTCAAGGTTTTTTCCACTATTGTTGAAATTTGAAGCAAGTGCTTTCACAAAATTGCAAAATAGGATTTTTCACAACAAAAAATCCTTATACTCCTTCATGTATGCCGAGACATCGCAGTAATACATTTTTGAAAAATGATAGAAAAATACGATAGGGATTGCTTTTTGATGTGCTATACGGTGGGCATACTCTTGATTTTTTACAAAAAAAACAAATATTTCCCCTTAAAGCAAACACAAAACTTAATATTACAAATATGACTTTCTTAATTCTTATTTCCAGTTTTGTTCCACTATTAGTGAAATTTGAAGCAAGTGCTTTCATCAAATTGTAAAATCGGATTTTTCAAACAAAAAAACAATTTCTTCCTTATACTCCCTTATGTATGCCAAGACATCGTAGTAATACATTTTTGAAAAATGATAGAAAAATACGATAGGGATTGCTTTTTGATGTGCTATACGGTGGGCAAGTCTTGATTTTTTACACACATTATTTCCCCTTAAAGCAAACAAAAAACTTAGCCCGCGCACTGCAGGGGGGGTGATTTCCGCCCCCCCCCCAGGTTTTTCAAAGATAGCGAAAAAACGGCGGCGCGCAGCGCCGCCGGGTTTTTGCACACCTGTTAAGACATCAATTGCGCACACTCTGAAAAAAAATAACCTCAGGTCATCTCAGGTCAGGTCACCAGACCAGGTCAGGTCACCAGACCAGGTCAAGTGACCCCACCTCCAAAAATGTTTGCAGTTGTGCCAAAGCCAGAGTTTTTCGCCGATCGGTTTGAAACTTACAGGATGTCATGAGGGCATAAGTACTTACAATTCGTTTATCTCGGAATTTTGATATCGGCCACTTAAGGTCAGGTCAATTTCTTAACCTCCCCATAACAAGTCAATGGGGAAATATACAAATGCTTCCTATTGCAAGGATATGGGCCGTGCACGGCGAATGGGGGCCGTGCGAAGAGTGAATGAGATAGTCTTGCATTTAGCTGGATTGAGCTTCAAGTGCCAGATTTTAGACCATGCGCTAAGACGGTCCAGGTCGGCCTGAAGGGAAACGGTATCTTCACGACTTTGAATGCGATGAAAATGTTTGACATCATCAGCATAAGCCAAACAGCCTGTTTTGATATTGTTTGGAAGGTCAGCGACATAACAGACGAACAGTATCGGACCGAGAATGCTGCCTTCCGGCACACCTGACAAAACTGGTGTCCAGTCGGAATGCTTCCCATCGAGAATGACTCGCTGGGAGCGCTGACACAGATAGGACTCGATCCAGCTATATGCAAGATCTGTGATGTTAAATGAATGGCGAAGTTTGTATAAAAGTAGCCTGTGGTTGACACTGGTAAAAGCGGACGAATAATCCGTGTATATCGTGTCCGTCTGCGATCCCTTGGCCTGTGAGGACCAGCAGTGTTCCAGAAAGCATGCTAGATTAGTTATGCAAGAACGTTTTGGGAGAAATCCGTGTTGTGAGACAGGCAGTGCGGGAAGACATGTCTGAAGCAAGCTCTCACACACTACCTTCTCCAAAACTTTAGAGCAAATTGCCAAAAGGGAAACGGGTCGGTAATTTTCTGGAAGCTTTCTAGAGCCCTTTTTTAACACAGGTATTACATTGGCCCGCTTCCACTCGGAAGGGAACACCCCGGACCGCACTGACAGACGACATATAATTTCCAGAGGGATCGCAAACCTTGTCGGCACACTCATGTAAAATGCGAGCACTTAAACCGTCAGGTCCACAAGCCTTGTGCGCACTGAGCTCCCGCAAAAGCAGCGCCACACGGCCGGGCGATACATGGAAGGCTGATAGCCCGGCACAGTTTAGCACTGGTGGCTACGGTGTGTCGTTAATATGGGGATCGCTAAATTTCTCCGAAAAACATGCGTTAAAACAGTTCGCTCGAGCAATGACATCCTTGTATACACAGCCATCGTACTCAAGAACGGGTGACACTTTCCCACTCGATTTAAGTGATTTAACAAACGACCAATATCGCTTTGGGTTGTCTTTGAATTCGCGGATCAGTCCAGTCAGATAATCGCGGTAATTACGGTCAGCCAGACGCTTGAAGTCGGCCCTAACTCTAGCGTGTAAAGCAGTGTTTTCGGCGGAAGGTATAACGCCCATGTGCGTATAACGCCCATGTGAGGTCCGTGATTGAATATGGTAGTATTATCTGGTCTGGAGCCGCAGCAACCCACTTAAAACGCCTCGAGCGTCTGCAACACAGGTTTCTTATGTGGTTAGGATGTACAAACCAGCGCCGTTGTCCCGCCTTGGACTATTCTTCGCTGCTGAAACATTTTAAATGTCAGTCCATCAAAGCTCGTTTCATCCAAGCCGACATAAGATTTTTGCATTCGGTACTTCGTGGCCGCCTTGACTGTGTCAATGTTTCACCTGTCTGTTCCCACTCGACGCACGAGACACACTGGATTGTTTCGTGTGCCGGGTGGTAGGGTGAATTCGGTACGGAACAGCTTTTTATCGCGGCTACCAGCGACCTGTAACAGATTTATCCAGGAAATGCCAGAGACCGATTTCTTTTGTTCAACTACTTTTAAGTCGCAAGCTTTTAAGTTTGCATGCAGTGAAGGTAGTTATTGATTCCCATTGGCGGGGCAGCGGTGCTGACTTTTTAGTCCCTTGCCCTACTTTTGCGTAGGGTAGCGGGATTCACTTATTTATTGTCATTGTCATCATGTCTTAGGTATGAATGCGTGAATGTATGAGGATGCGTGTGTTGTGTGTTTTGACTACAGCCGTAAGTGGGCTTCGGCCTGTGGTTGTTTTATAACTAATAAACAATAAACGATATGCATGATATTAACACGCGCCCTGGAGGGCCTCTGATAATTACACGCCCTGGAGGGGGGGGGGGGCGGATTTCGCCCCCCCCCCTATGATCTCGAAAACCACGCAATGTAGCGACAAGCGGGAAACGACGTTAGATAGCTCGAGACAAGCTCTTTCGAAAGTATTTCGTTATTTTTTTTTCAGGTCAATATTGAGGTCACCAGAGGTCATCAAGGGTCAGATTTTCAAGTTTTCAAAACTTCGGTTCGAACACCCCCAACTATCTCGGGAACTATGATAGTTAGCAGCAAACGGAAAAAAGCAATCGAAAGTCATTGAAAAATGCAATCGGTGGGCATACGGTTGATTTTTATACAAATTATTTCCCCTTAGAGGAAACAAAAAACTTAATATTTAAAATATGACTGAATCAGGCTTAATGGGTCTATTGCATGGTGGCTATATACTGGTAGATGAGAATTCCTCTAACTTAAAAACCAAAATAAATAGAACCGAACAGATTTCAGTCTTAGATAGCCAATGAAATTACCTAAAATATTTGATGTACTTAATTTGTAAATTGCTTAACTGTAAGTACAATTTTTTTTCTCTCGTAAAACCGCTTGTCATGTAAAAACCTAAATTTATAGAGCAAACCGTTACTAGTTTTAGATAGATAGGGTGGAGCACTTTAAAATAAAGAATAAAATAATTTTAAAAATACCTAACTTTAAGCACAAAATTTGAAGATTTTTTGTTTTTTTAGTATTTCTATATTTTTATAGGTGAAATATTTGTCTGAGCAAAAATATGAAAACACTAGTTGATAGCCTGTTTTATTGACTATCTAAAACTTTTTTTTTATTTTACCAATTTTGATTATAGGTGTTTGTTTTAATACTTTTAGGAAAACATTAAGTGCTGCCACCTGGCGGCAAAAATCTTAATTTGTTTTTGACCAGTTTTCTTCCTTATACTGTCATTAGTATAGCAGCATGTCTTTACTGTCCTTAAAGGCCTATTAAACACCTCAAAATACCGATAGAGTCCGAACTTTGTTCGGTAGTCAGGCTTAATAGGTCTATGGCAAACGACTCCATCAGGCTCTGACTGCGGATGGATCATTTCTGGGTCGATGTTCCCCGAGGCCAAAGACAGAACATTTTCAAAATTATAATTACACATGCTATGCACGAGCCCCAGAAACGATCCATCCAGCTGGGAAGAGTCGACAGCCAGCACGGCTAAGCCTCGCGTCATGGCTCTGGACAGCCTGTGCTCTGACTTAAAGACATTGCAAAGCCCGCGAAAAACCATGCCCCTCTGGGTCTCCTGGATGCTTGGCACTCCAAGTGCCGCAAGTAGGGCTGAATGGTGGGTCTGAGGTGGGAGTCCCAAGCCCCGCCTTGAGATGGCGAGCTTGAAAGCTTTCAAGCTCACTGACATCCTCAGGCCGGAGCGGGACAACTGCGATTCCAAAGGTCAGAGAAGGAGCAACAATCGTGCGCCACAGGAATGCCTTGTCCAAGGGGTCTAAATCTTTGCTGAAGATTCCAGCAGGCGTTAGGCCATAGAAGGAGCCGCGGGCACGCTTTACACGCTGATTGACGTGCTGTTTCGCCTGCAAGTTAGAAGAGACGACAGTGCCAAGATGCTCTGTCTCACTGACTACTCTAAGTTGTTGGTCAGTAAGGAACCATGACGGTGCCTCTGCCAGTGCGTCACTGCCAAAAACAATACAATGACTCTTGGTCTTGGCTTTCTCAGGACTCGTGAACTCTAGCCTCCAGTTTATTGCAAACTTCTCCACAAGAAATAGGAGATGACCAAGATAGCTGACGTTACACGATAGGAGACACAGATCATCAGCATAACAGGCCGCCGGAACATGACATCCATGGAGGACTGCCCCTCTGCCGCTGTCATCCAGCGCCGCTAATAAAGGACGGAGCAAAACATTGGCCAGCGTTGGCGACAAAATTGCCCCTTGCCTAGTTCCCCTGTGCACTCGGAAGTCACGAGACTGAAACCCTCGAAAGGCTACTTGACCAAGCCGTTCTCGGTACCACCACAGCAATAGGCACCAAGTTCTGACACTCAGAAGCTCGATGAGGTGCCAAAAAAGACCGTCATGCCAAATCCGGTCAAAGAATTTCCTAGCGTCCAAATTGGCAGCAAACACAGGAGAGTCTCTCCTTAGATGTCATTGCACCGTCTCACTGACCAACAGGGACGCCTCAGTTGTACCTCTATGGTGAACAAACCCAAACTGTAGGTCATGCGGAACGAAAGAGGACTCCAATTCGGTTAACACTAGAAGCTCAAGCAGTTTGGACAGAGTAGACGTCAATGAGATGGGTCTATAATTATCTAGCAGATTAGGGTCCATACCCGTTTTTTTTTAATCGGCTTCACCACACTAGTCGAAAAGGAGGCTGGGACACGTCCAGTTGCAAAACAAGCTGTCAGCAAGCCAGCAATAGCCTCAAGCAATTCAGGACACTGACCAAAAAGCAAATGCTCGACGGTTACAGAATCAGGTCCTGGGGCGGAGCCTCGCTTCAGTCTCGGGATAAGCTGAGTCACCTCCTCTCGTGCTACAACCCTTGGCTCAGCATCGTCACAACCTTCGGCAAATCGCTCAGCTACTGCGTCACGAATCAGTCTCTGGGAAGGGCTGAGCTGCCCTTCGATATCGGCATGGATCGCTGAGAAATGTGCACGAAAGCATTCGGCATCTAGCGCACACTGAACAGGCTGCTGCTCGCGGCGAACTCTTCCTACATGTCTCCAAAAAGATGGAAGATTTCCTTGCCGAAGCCTGTGAAGGAGTTTAGCTTCCTGGTCAATACTGGAGCGAGCAGCTACCTTGCGGGCAGCTCCAGTATTGACCTTGCGGGCAGCTCCAGTACCTTGCGGGCAGCTATAAGCCCGCCTAGCCTCATTTGGTTTTTAAGTTATATGCTCAAGAAATGCATATAACTTAAAAAACAAAATTATCACAACCACACCTATTTCAATTTTTGATAGCCAATAGACGTACCTACAATATTTGATGTACTTAATTTTTGTTATTCTTAACTTTAAGTACAATCAAAAGTTAAGTTAGAACACTTGTCACTCAAAAAATAAAATGTATAAAGCCAAACCGTTTTCGTTTTCCAGTAGCCCTTATGCAGGGCTTATAAAAAGTGTAAACAATTTTTTTTATAAACATTTAACTTAAAGTAAAAAAAATAAAAAAATAATTTTACATTAAGTTTTTTTGCGTTTTAAGAAGAACTATAGATGATCAAAAATTGTGTTCTATATATTCATGACCGCTATAAGAAGTTGCATTTTTAGGTTTTCAAAAATACAATTTATACTTAATATTGGTAAAGTTACTGCTGAAAAACTACTTAAATTTTAATTATACTCTCTAAATGAACTGAGCTCGTAAAAAGATCGATTAGAAGGTCTCCTAACATGAAAATTGATGCCCCGTTCATGCCGGTTCTAAAGATTATTTTTTTTTCAGATTAGTCTAATATTAAACAAAATATGAGTATATACACTGAAACATGTTTAAGAAATGACATGTGAAATTTCTTAAAATGGTAACCGTGATTACTCAAAAACCAAAAAAGCTACAAGAAAATGGAAAAAAGATTCTTGTTTAGCTCGCTGAGTTGTACAGGAAACATTTTTCAAAACTAAAAAAAAAAGTATATCAAAAGTTTGACGCATATACATTTTTGACCAATTGGAGCTAAATAAGTCAAAAACTTATTATCCGATGCAAATTTGAAAACATATTTAGTGTTCCCATCTAATTTGACATCTGATTCATATTTTATTTTTTGAAAATATTCCAAAACAAAAGATGTGTTTTTTGGAAAAAAATCAGTTTTAAATTTATAACTTGTTTGTTTGTCAACTTTTCTTCTTTTTGAATGCAGAATCAAACCTGCCATCAAATTCTGCTTCTTGTGAGTTATAGCACGTTGCTCTCATTTATTTTCAAATTTCGTGTTTTTTTCCTGCCAAAAAGTTTTCAGCCTATAACTTTTTTGAAAAAATGTATACAAGAAAAATCAAGGGGTTGAAATTGTGTGATTTGACATTATCTACCATATTTTTTTTAATAAAAAAAAAAATCCAAAAAAAGTTATACCACCCCAAACATTGATTTTTAGTTAATGCCAAAAATGAAAAATATAGGTAATTCTAAGGTGTTCTATCGAAACAAATCCTTACATAACGTTTTTTGTCTTTGATTGATGGACTTGTTAAAATTTTGGTAACACGTCATTTTGAAAATGGGATCCCTCCTATCTCAAAAACTTCTCAACCGATTTTCGATTTCTCTGTTGGTGAAAATGCACCGTCTTACGTTTTCTCTTTTTACTTTGTAATACATTTCAAAATCAGCGTATCTGAAGACTTAAAAATAAAAAACTTCACTTTTGTAGTGATTTGTAAAATTGCAAAAATTTACTCTCTTTTTTTGTCAACAATGCGTAATAGCCAAAAGATGCGTCTTTTAAAGATGCATCTTTTAGCTATCTCGGGTTTTTTCAATCATAAAAAAAAGTTATGAGTCACAAATTTGTTTTTAAAAAAATCGATTGTGGCGCATTACAATGACAAATTTCAAAAAACAATATCGATTCGGATGTAGAATTGCAAAGGGAGTCTGATTTTCTTTACGGATTGAAAATCTGTTAAGTAGTTTAGAAGTTGCACTTACATGCAGGTTAGATATTTATTGGAATAAGTGGTTGACTTAACTGGGGTATGAGCAATCATGTACCCTCTCATCATTTTTTTGGCTTAGCCCGTATTTTTAATAAGCGATTAGGTTTGAGTAGGTTTGTTTGTTTGTTGGGGCTTAAGGGCGCGACGACTGCATGGTCAATTTGCGCCCATAGGTTTGAGTAGGTATGAATGTAAAGAGTAAGGTTGGCGAGATAGGATGGAAGCCGAAGTTTCAGCTTAGTAGGTAAAAAACATAGGTTTTAGAGCCAACAAAAAATCACACATGCCCCCCTTCTAACCGATTTTTGACCAATTTCCGTTTTCCATTGACCAAAACCGAAACCGGAATTGGAAAGAAGACGCTTCAGGCTACCTTTTTCTTCTTTCAAAACAAGCCTACTTTTATTTATAGGGGGTCTAGGGGGGGGGGTGCCATCTCCAGTGTCTAGACACTGCATATGGTCGAAAATCCACTGCATATGGCCTATTCGGTTTAGTTAGGTTAGCCTAACTCAAATAAAGCATATGTAAGTTTGATTTGTATCATGACCAGCAGACTTGTCAATGATTCATATTTGTCATGAGTCGATTCACAGTGATTCACGGACCATAATGAATGATTCAATCATGATTAAATCACTCAACATTACCATAATGAATGATTCAATCATGATTCAATCACTCAACATTACCATAATGAATGATTCAATCATGATTCAATCACTCAACATTACCATAATGAATGATTCAATCTTGATTCCATCACTCAACATTAAAGGGAAGTGTCGACTCCTTTGTCTAACTCCTTTGATTTTGAATGTGCGACTCTAAGATTTTATGAGCGTGATAGGGAGGTCATGCTCTACCTGTGTGCCAATTTTCATGCACATCAGAATAGTCTGCTGTTTGATCTTAAACATATGACCTGCTCTAAATCCTTTGATTTTGAATGTGCGACTCTAAGATTCCATGAGCGTGATAAGGAGGTTAGGTCCTCCCAGTGTGCTAATTTTCATGCAAATCGGAATAGTCCGCTCTTTGACCTTAAACCTATCTGACCTGCTCTAACTCCTTTGATTTTAAATGTGCGACTCTAAGATTTTACCAGAATGATCACTAGATCGTGATCTATCTGTGTACCAATTTTGAAGCCAATCCAAATAGTCCGCGAATGTATTTTCGAATGTGAATGTGAATGTGAGCCAATTGGACACGCGTGTTGTTTATTTTGATTATAAAATGATATTTATAATATTTATTATAATTGCAAATTCCAAGTTCCAAAAGCATTAATGACTTTACGTTTCACTTTTTTAAGCGAATAGAACATTTATTTTGATTTTGCATTAGATATTATTTTTTATAAAGCATGATGTGGAATAAAGCGGCGTCGATGCGACAGTGATATTTGGGACATGCGGAGGTCATGCAAATGTTTGTTTATTATTTAGTTCTTGATATGGTATAGCCTAGAAATTAGGAAAAGGTGGATACCTTTAGATATTTTTTTTCGTGTGAAAAAGGTGTGCGTGTACTGTGTGGTTTATGAACCAAAGTATGAGTTAGTTACCTTTTCTAAGTATTTAGTTACCTACCCCTAACCCTACCAGTTCCAATGTATTCACCTAGTTAGGGCTGATTGAACAGTGGTTTTGTGCCCACTGGAGTTCGACACAAAGCCACAATTTCTTTACGCATTGATGAATTACAGGCTACAGCTCAGGACACAGAGCTCATATAATTGGCCATGAAGTGCCTGGTTTGTCCACAGGGCACAGATGAATGCTGGGCCGCTGACATATTTTGTGGACAGTGTATGCTGTTCGACCAAAAAAGAATGATTCTTTGAGCAATGAATGATTCAAGTAGCCTATTTTCTCTGTATGAATGATTCAATCAGTGACTCACAGCAGGTTTGCGCATGAGGTGAATCGATTCATGAGTCATTCATTTGAAATAAGAATGATACAATCAAAAGTAGTCGATTCACATTGAATCATTGACAAGTCTGATGACCAGGCATTGCTACTACCGCTGCGAACTTTACGCCTACGATCCTCCGTTCCGGAGATCTTCAAATCGGCTGATGCGTAAACCAGAACTGTTGAACGTCCGTGAAGTTAGCGACTTATTCAGCGACTTATTCAGCGACTTATTCAGCGACTTATTCAGCGACTTATTCAGCGACGGATTCAGCGACGGATTCAACTACAGTGTCAGAAAAGTGGCCCGTTTCTCCATTTTTCTGAACTTGGAAGTTTTGCTCCGTGAAAACTTTGACTGCAAATAATTATTTGGTTTAGTCTGCGGGTGCAAATGGCTGACGAGCATAAACAATAGACTGAGACTTGACTTCCGAACAATGCCGAACGTGACGCGACATGCGACACAAATTGTAAAAAATCGTAAGGCGGAATTGGATGCGAAGCATCCAAATTCCCAACATCCAAATTCCCAACATCCGAAATTTATGCAGTGATTAAGGGAAGGAAAACTGGTACGCGTTTCCAAAAATTAAGCAAAACTTGTTAAAACCTCCCAAAAAAAAGTTTTTGCCGTATTCAGGTTACAACCCCGCCACCGATAACATCGTCAACGGGACCATGGATAACCCTGGGACACTAAAAACACGTTATGCAAAAGACGGCAGTACTTTAGACTGCGACTTTAGCCCAGTTTCCCATATACGCATACGCAACCGATGCAGGTACCTTTTTAACATACGACCGGGTAGTATCGGTTCCCGACTGACGCCAAGACCATATCTGTACAGAAATACGACTGACGATTCATCAACTTTCCACATCATAATATATGTACACATTGGCATATATGAAAATAGGTTGTGTAGAAACGCGTATAAAAAATTACGGCAAAAAAAATAATGGTATACGCATTACAAAATGTGTTCCGCCGCTGGCGAAAATTTTGTTCCGCGAACTTATATCGTGGAACCACTTTTCTGACACTGTTCAGCGACGGATTCAGATTTGGCCCATCCTCGGCCCAAGGTCAATTCTGGCACGCTGAGCACGATGACCTTCATTTGCTGTTCAAGGTCATCTTCAAGGGTCAAGTTCAAGGTCAAAGGACCCCATAACTTCCCGAATTTACTGCCGGATCCTTCCAAAAGTGGTCCCAGATGATAGACAGGGTCCACATCTAACGTCCGTCACCGTGACCGGACCCCGTCCTTTCACCTCGAATATGACCTCCAATTGGAGGATTTGACCTCCAATTGGAAGATTTGACCTCCAATTGGAGGATTTGACCTCCAACTGGATGTCAAATCGTTGGTGAAAGGACGGGTCAGGTTACGGCGACGGACGTTAGATGTGGACCCTGTCTAGAATCTGGGATACTTTGGAAAGGATCCCGCCATAAATTCGGGACGTTATTCAGTACCCCGTCCTTTGACGTCGAATTTGACCTCCAATGCCAAGGGTCACGGGTCAGGTCACGGTGACGGACGTTAGATATGGACCCTGTCTATCATTTGGGACCACTTTGGGAAGGATCCGGCAATAAATTCGGGACGTTATTGGGCACCCCCACTAGCGGATCCAGGAGGGGGGGGGGGGGGGCAAAGCGGCCATGCCCCCCCCCCCCCCCACACACACACACACAAACGCAAAGCGGCCATGCCCCCCCCCCCCCCCCACACACACACACACAAACGCCTGAAATCGGCGCAAAATTGACACATTTCCTGATATAGAAGAAAATCTAAGACACTTTTACCAATGACAAGTTTGTCTTTAATCGGTCTATCATAATGCATAAGCAAGCTACAATCCGATGAGTTTTCAGAATTGTGTGAGACTTTTTGGAATTTGCCGACTCTCTCCCACGCCACCCAGACCACCACCCACCCACCCACCCACCACCCACGCCTCCCTCTCTCTCTCTCTCTCTCTCTCTCGTCTCTCTCTCTCTCATCTCTCATCTCGTCTCTCTCATCTCTCTCTCTCTCTCTCTCTTATCTCTCTCTCTCTTCTCTCTCTCTCTCTCTCTCCTCTCTCTCTTTCTCTCTTCTTCTCTCTCTCTCTCTCTCTCTCTCTCTCTCTCTCTCTCTCTCTTCTCTCTCTCTCTCCTCTCTCTCTCTCATCTATCTCTCTCTCTTCGTCTCTCTCTCTCTCTCTCTCTTCTCTCTCTCTCGTCTCTCTCTCTCTTCTCTTCTCTTCTACTCTCTCTCTCTCTCTACTCTCTCTCTCTCTCTCTCTCTCTCCTCTCTCTCTCTCTCTCTCTCCACTCTCCCTCTCTCCCTCTCTCCCTCTCCCCTCCTCCTCTCTCCCCACCCTCCTCCCCTCCTCCCTCCCTCCCACCCTCCCATCCCCTCCCTCCCTCCCTCCCTCCCTCCCTCCCTCCCTCCTCGCCCTCCCTCCCTCCCTCCCTCCTCCCCTCCCCCAACCACCGTTCTGGATCCAACAATGTTGGTACCCCGTCCTTTTGACCTTGAAGATGACCTTGACAGCAAAATGGAAGGGTCGGTCATATTCGTGATCAGCGTGACAGAATTGACCCTGAGCCGAGGTTGGGCCAAATTTGAATCCGTCGCTGAATAAGTCGCTACTTCACGGACGTCAAACAGTTCTGGTTTACACGTCAGCCCGATTTGAAGATCTCCGGAACGGACGATCGTTGAAGCGTAAAGTCGCGTGCGGAAGTAGCAATGCTTGGTCATGATAAAAAGCAAACTTACATATGCTTTATTTGAGTATGACATACTTTAAATTGCTGTGCATTAAAATATACGGCATATTAAGTTTATATTTCAACAACTGATCGCCATTATTAACCGTTTTTCACGCAAGGCCTGTTAAGGAAATCGTTCACCTTCACATGGGTTTTGAACTGAGGTTTTGTAGCCCGTGTTGGGAAGCCCTATCTGAAAGTTTTCTCTTGAAGAAAAGACTCCAGTCGAATATATTGATTTTTTGGCGAAGGAATGCGGTACATGAAGAAAGAATACGGTGCTGTCGGCAGATGGCTATACCATCAGCCAATCAGCTTGCAGCTGGTGGTAGCAAGCGAACCGCTGGCCGCCGGTTAGCACTTTCTCTAATGCGAGTCTATCCTTACGCGACTACTTTCGAATCTGATTGGCTGAGCCATTTTTTACATTCGCGTGACGTCAGAACTCTGACTCAGAGAGTATGCATATAGTTTTGATAACATTAATAATGTACGACCTTCTGGTCTGAATCGGCGCGATGTATGACCATTTTTGACAATAGTAAAAAGGGAGTTGTATTTCAAAATATAATCAAAGTGTTTTGTAAAAATGTTCAAGTTGAACTATTTCCTTTAAGTAGGTGCCTATAATAATTTAGCGGCCTCGCACTCCGAAGTATCGTATCACCTGCGCAGGAATCGCCGCACAATTACCAAAAACTGTTTTTTAACTGCATTCAATGGAAGAACCGCCAATGTTGATACGATGAAATCCACATCTGAGCCCCTTTAGTTGAATTTTCACTTATATTGTTTTTTGTGTGTGCTTATTTTGTCGGATATCGATAAAACGATCGCTACTACAGTGAAGGTAATCAGAGGGAAGAAGAGGTTATGTAAAACGGCGCCACCTAAGACAATAAACAATCGTTACGAACAATGTAAACAAACCGCCAAAAAGCCGTCGAGGTTCTGTTCGGCTGCTGCTTTCAAAGCTAGATTAAGCCAAATTCAAAATCGGCATATACCCCTCAGGCACAAACGTAACAGAACCAAGGGCAATCCAGTTTGGCTTACCCCAGAAGTAAGGAGTGCTATACGAAGCTAAAAGAAGTGCATTTGGCATTTTGAAGGGATCTTCACTAGATATAAAATCAGAAGGCCTACCCAGAATGCAAGAAACTTCAGTTAAGAAAAAGGTCAGAGCAGCTAAAAGGGCAAAAGGAACTTGATTTAGCTAGACATTGTAATGCAGATAGTAAGAAGTTCTTCAGTTTTATAAGTTAAGTACAGTTTCCAAAAATATAGGTCCATTTAAGGTAGATGATGTGTTAGTTAGCAAGGACAGTGAAATGTTGAAGTGCTTAATGATCAGTTTCAATCTGTCTTTACTATCGAGGACCAGAGTAGTATTGCAGCACTTCAGCATGAGCTAGAGACAGAGGAGACTTTAGGAGAGCTAGGTGGCATAAGTAGTGAACTTGTCTAGAATATCTAAAGAAAGTAAGCCTAACAAGGCAGAAGGACCTGATGAAATCCATGCTAGACTTTTAAGAGAATCTGAAAGGGAGTTGTCGGTTCCATTAGCCATAATATTTTCTAAATCACTCGCAGATAGTAAAATTCCACTTGATTGGAAAAGAGCAAATGTTGTTCCTATTCATAAAAAGGGAGATAGAAGTAAAGAGGAAAACTATAGACCGGTTAGTCTGACCTCATTAGTCTGCAAGGTGCTTGAATCAATCATCAAAGATAAGATTGTTGAATTCTTGGAGCAAAATGAAATCATCAAGGATACACAGCATGGCTTTAGGAAGGGCCGTTCTTGTTTAACTAATCTTCTGGAGTTTTGGATGTTGGAACAGATAGCTTTGATCAGGGTAAACAGCTAGATGTAGCTTTTCTTGATTTCAGTAAAGCATTTGACAAAGTCCCCCATACAAGACTGGGGTTGCAACTTAAAATTCATGGGATCAGGGGCAAGATTCTGGATTGGATAGAAACGTGGCTTTCAGGACGCCAGCTAAGGGTTATATTGAATGGGTGTCAATCACAATGGAAGAAGGTTCTCAGTGGGGTTCCACAGGGCTCAGTCCTGGGCCCATTGCTTTTTTATAATATTTGTGAATGCAATTGAGAACAGTATAGACAGCAAAGTTTTGAAATTTGCAGACGATCTAAAAGTTGTCAGGATTATTAGAGGAAAACATGATCAGGATGTTTTTCAATCAGATCTGGACAAGCTAGTTGAGTGGTCTGAAGCATGGCAGATGAAATTCAATTTGAGTAAATGTAAGATTATG
>JAXIVJ010004570.1:0-81745 GCA_036785665.1 Chirona hameri
ATCCTGGCTACGTGCCTGTGCCTGGCCTAGTTGAAGTTTTTGTTTTGAGACGACATGTAAGGAAGGAAGTTAGGAATTCATCTTTGTGTGTGACTGTGTGTCAGCAGTTTAAGTTTCATTCGAGAGTAGTCAACCGCTCTTCTTCTTGTGTGGAGGATGTTACAGGCGGCACGTCGCTGGCGCCGTGCTAGCGATGCATTTGATGCTGTGGCCAGACTGGTTATTGATTCACCGTATTTGGAAAGTTTCAATCACGACTCATTTTGGAATATAAATGATTCAGTCACCGTTTCATTCATGGATAAACATTTTGAGAAATGATTCTTTCCGATTCCAAGAATACAAACATTTTTTGATCAAATCATGTTTGACTCACCATTGAAATAGCATTGCACAACCTTTTTGATTTAACCCTATTTGTAACAGGGGGGGGGGCGGATTCCGCCCCCCCCCCCCCCCCCCCCTCATGTTTTTCGCAGATATCTCCAGAACGGCTGGGAGCAGGCCCATTAAATTTTGGGACTTTTCATAGAATTGAATACCGCATTTGGAGAGAAAAATTGAGTTCTCAACCTGAACAGAGGCGGTTCCAGGGCACAGTTTTGGGTGGGTTCGGAGGCGACATTTGGCGATATTACGGAAATGCGACCTTCACGGGTTTCTTCCTAACTGCCTCAAGTATGAAAGCGTTACATCGGGTTACGGTGATTGCAACAAGTGCAAATTAGTTGATGTTAATGAAATATCATAAAAATTACATGGCAGAGGCGGTTTCAGGGGCTTGAAAATGGGGGGTTTCCAGGAAGTATTCAATGCTTGGCGGGACGCCAATAGAGCGATGTAAGGGACATTTATAGCTATCAAGATGTAAAAGATAGCTTCTGCTTCCATTATTTGCATAATTTATTACATATAGAGTTTCAGGGGCGTGTTCAGGCACATGAAAAGGGGGTGACTGGCATGGTGGTGACGATATACCAGCGATAACAGCGCAATAGACGTTTAGCTTATAATGATATATGCACATATGAGGCCAGAAAAGGGAATAAAGTAATTTTTGGCAGAGGCGCGCTCAGGAATGGAAGAAAGGGGGTCATATTATTGCAAGGAAACTAAAAGGCATGGGCGTACAATGACATAACATACTGCAGTTTTCGAATGAAACACGCACCACAGGCTACTCTACGAACGATTATAAGATAATAGGCGAGTCCAGGTAGGGTAAAAAGGGGGGTAAGCAATATTAATTGAAGTTGTAGTGAAATAGTCACTGTTGACTAGTTAGTATCATAATAGCGGATAATATACTTATCAAAAGGTCTTGTGCCGCCCCAGTGTGGATCCTGGATACGTCTATGATGAAGTAAAACATGCAAAAAGGAACTATCTACGATCAGTACCATATTTATAGTGCTGGGTAGCAACTTGTCTGCGGTTAATATTTTTTTCCCAATTTGACCTCCCTTTTTCACTAACCTGGTACCGCCTATGGCAAAAAATATGATTTATAACAGTTTTTCTAATGTCACAATCACATACAATTTCTTTTCTTCTTTTTTTTAAACATCGAAAAATTGTTTTATTACGCATTTACTTCACCCCCATATTGAGTGACCTGCACACGCCTATGATTTTTGAATTTTCAAACGTCACCATCATATATCAATTTCCAATTCAATCTCTATCGATTCCTATTAGTTGTGTTAAAATCGGTAGATAAACATGAAGCTATGTTGGATCAAAAATACCACTAAAATTTGTAGTTTTTGCCCCCCTGTTGCCCCCTATCCAAAATTTAGATTTTTGTATTACTTAGAAATGTAGATCGTGTTGAGGGGAAGCAAACACCGTTTCTTTTTTGAAAATCGGACGTTTAGATCTCGAGATCTCCGGGGGGCGGAATCTGCCCCCCCCCCCCCTGTTACAAATAGGGGTAGCCAGGAGCCTGTTACAAATAGGGTTAAACAGCCTTGTTTCTATGTGAGTTTTGATTCAATCACGATTCATGAATAAACAATCCGGTGGTGAATCGATTCTTCTTTGATTCAGGGATTTTGATTGAACGATTCTAATCGATGCAATCAGAGTCGAATCAATAACCAGTCTGGCTGTGGCGACAGCGGATCGTGGACCTGTCTCGCGGAGCAACTCCTATGTAGATTTAGTTGATGTATAGCCCGGTGGCGGCGCTGTGTGCGTTTGCTCTTGACTGCGCAGTCTGTGCGACTAGGAGCGCAAGCAACTTTGTTGGCATTTAATATCTTTTCTACGGATATACTGTGAATGCAACGTTCATACTTCCGCACAGAGTATTCTCTGTGGTGAACCAGGAACAAGAAGATCTAACACTCAGCGGTAGGATGTACAGTGAAATATACTATGTGATTGAATCCAATATCTGAATATATCAATTCGTTCTCGTGCCACGTCCAAGTTCCGTGCTGCGACCCGTCTTTCAGGTGCACAACGCCGTAAGGTGTTGGACAGTGCCGGCGTCGCGAAAAGCTACCGCATGTTGTACACATGGTTATTGTATAGGTAAATTGAAACGCTCTTCCCTCTTCATGTGCGTACTGTAAACACATTGCAAGCCACCAAGTTCTATGGTCAAATGATGTACTTGATGAGTATTATATTATATACATTGTACACTGTACAGGTGTCATAGCCGGTGCTTCAACCCAGCAACACTGGCACCACGAAGCAATGCTGATCACCACCAGGGACGTAGACAAGGAGGTGGCTACCGGGGCCCTGCGCCCCCCCCCCCCCCCCCCCCCCCGAGGAAAATATATTTACACTAGATAAAATGAGATGCTCTGACGACCCCCCCCCCCCCAACATATGTCTGAGGAGCGAAATTTGTTTCTATCACCGACGTGCCCCCCCCCCCACCCCACTCCTGAGAAAAATTCTGGCAACGTGCCTGATCACCACATACTGGGTCGAACCCCCCCCCCCCCCCCCCGCTTCCAGCTTCACTGGACGCTGTCGTTGAAGCGGGAGTGCTCTGCCCAGCTGCTGTCGAGAGTCTCCTTCGACTCATCTGGGCCTGTAGCCCGATGGCCGTACGGCCCACTCGACCGGCGGGGATCGTCCTGGTGAACGATTGGGCCGCAGATGCCCCGCCGTTTCCGCATCGCCACGATCTTAGCCAGACTCGGGCGAACGTGCAGAAAGGATTTTGGCACCTTGATGGGCGTCACGATGCAGGAGTCCGACACCCCGTTTGAAGCACCGCACTGTTCTGAAACAACGATGTAAGCGAGGTATAATGCCTGGCGTAAATGTAATAATGGTAGGGCATCAAAACGTCCATTATGTCCTTTGGTTGTACGACATTAAACAACAGAGAGACAGTCTGGAAGACAACCGGACAACCAAGGACCACAGCTAGTTACATGACATGAACAGCATTTTGAGATGTAATAGGCGAGCTCAATCCCTCGTGCATTGCTGACCATACCGGCGCTTTGCAATAGAGGAAAGATGACAGACAGAAAGACAATTTATAAAAAGGTTAGCGGTATGTCCTCACTCCACAATGCCGTCGTCGTTCCGCGCATAGTCCGGCCCATATGAGCCGAGAAGTCGATCACGGCGACCTGCTTGCGGAGGCTGAACGTTGGCGGCCTGCAGACAAGAAAAGAAAAACAATTACCTTTAAAAAAACAATATGGCGACATAGAACACAACAATGACTGAGCATGAACAACGTGATGACGTGAACAACAACGTGAACGACAAATGATGACGTCAACACAAATAATACTGCTAACGTAATAGCACAAGCACAACAAAAAAAAAACATTTTGAAACAGCGTCATTTGGAGTCACTTACTGGCCTCACTGTCATTTGTCATTTGGCGTCACTGGCCAGAGGGGCGCCGTCATTACAGTGTCTTAGGTTTATTATCACATAGCCCATTATTCGGAGCCAATTAGGTACACAAAACTGAGTAAATGTGACTGGCCGTCACTGGCCAGATGGTCGCCGTCATTAGACGGAGGGGCGCCGTCACTGGCCGGAGGGGCGCAGTCACTGGCCGGAGGGGCGCAGTCACTGGCCGGAGGGGCGCCGTCATTAGCAGGAGGGGCACCGTCACTGGCCATAAGGCGCCGTCACTGGCCAGAGGGGCGCCGTCACCAACCAGAGGGGCGCCGTCATTAGCAGTAAGAGCGCCAACACTAGCCAGAGGGGCGCCGTCACCGGCCAGAGGGGCGCCGTCACCGGCCATAGGGGCGCCGTCACTGGCCAGAGGGGCGCCGTCACTGGCTATAAGGGTGATGTCACTGGCCAGAGGGACGCCGTCACTGGCCAGAGGGGCGCCGTCACTGGCCAGAGGGGCGCCGTCACTGGCCGGAGGGGCGCCGTCATTAGCAGGAGGGGCGCCGATATTAGCCAGAGGGGCGCCGTCACTGGCCAGAGGGGCGCCGTCACTGACCAGAGGGGCGCCGTCACTGGCCAGAGGGGCGTCGTCACTGGCCAGAGGGGCGCCGTCACTGGCCAGAGGGGCCTAAAAACAGACGAAATCTCATGAGTTTTGGAAATCTGTCGGACGGCCCCTCAAACCAACGTTTTGGGCCGGTCTGCATCCACCAGAAGGCCCGAGTCCTTACTTGGAACCCTTTCTTAGTAAAATGGCAATGTTAACCTGCCAATGACTGGGGGGGGGGCAAATATCTCCCCCCGACAAATTTTCGCAATAGCTCAAAAACCAATAGCGATATCAACGTTAAACTTTGGGTACCTTCTCCTACACACATTTTACGTCTTCTGTGCATAAATGAAGAAATTTTGTCGATAACAAAATCGAGATATCACGAATTTGGTGACGTTACTACACACGAGTTTGGCGAATAAAAAAAACAGCTAAACTTTAACTCGCGCACTGCAGGAGGGGTGATTTCCGCCCCCTCAGGTTTTTCAAAGATAGCGAAAAAACGGCGGCGCGCAGCGCCGCCGGGTTTTGATACACCTGTTAGGACATCAATTGCGCACACTTTGAGGAAAAAAATATGCTCGGGTCATCTCAGGTCAGGTCACCAGACCAGGTCAAGTGACCCCACCACCAAACATGTTTGCAGTTGTGCCAAAGCCAGAGTTTTTCACCGATCAGGTTGAAACTTACAGGATGTCATGAGGGCATCAGTACTTACAATTCGTAAAACTCGGAATTTTGATATCGGTGACCTAAGGTCAGGTCAATTTCGTAACCTCCCCATAATAAGTCAATGGGGAAATATACAAATGCTTCCTATTTCAAGGATATGCATGGTACTAGTCCAATTACTTATGGATCATGTTAATATAGGATATTCTTCATGATCCAAGTGTAAGTTTTGTTCAGTGACCCCTATTGGGTCATTTGAGGTCATGCGAGGTCACCATCACTTTTTTGTCAATAACTCTCGACATAATGGAGATAGAGAAGTAAAACAGATATCAATGTGTTTGTCTCGTCGAGACACGTCTTCCCATATGCAACATACCTTACTTGGGTCACCACTTGACCTTGACCTTATGTAAAATTGTTAAGTTGACTTAACAAGGTCACCATATATACAGGGGCGCATCCAGGGGGGGGGGGGCAAGGGGGCAATTGCCCCCCCCCCCCCCCCCCTTACGGGTCAGAGGGGGCCCCGCCGAGATTGGCCCAGATACCATTTGCATTAGCTAAATGGCTTTCAAAAAGTCACAGAGGAGCCCTCAAACCAGACAAGGGTCACTCTGGTGCATGTCAAGGGCCCTCAGAGACACTGAAGGGCTTTCGAAGCCGGCCCAGGGGGCCTCTTGGGCATGTCCAGGGGCCCATTGAGCCCACCGAGGGGCCCAAAAAACTGTCCAGGGGCCTCTCCAGCATGTCCAGGGGCCCATTTGAGCCCACTCAAGGGTGCAAAAACATGCCCATGGACCTTTCGAGCATGCCCTGGGGCCCATTGAGCCCACTCAGGGGCCCCAAAAACCTTCCCAGGGGCCTCTAGAGCATGCCCACTTGTCCAGGAGCCAATTGAGCCCACCCAAGGCCCAACAAACCTGCCCAGTGGCCTCTCGAGCATGTCCAGGGGCTAATTGAGTATGTTCAGGGGCCTCTCGAGCCTGGCCAGGGGCCCATTATAGTCTGTTTTGGGGCCTCTTGAACCTGCCCAGGGGCCATTAGAGCCTGCCCAGAGGCCTCCCGAGCTTGCCCAGGGGCCCATTGAGTCTGTTCAGGGGCCTCTCGAACCTGCCCAGGGGCCTCTCGAACTTGCCCAGGGGCCCATTGAGTCTGTGCAAGGGCCGCTTGAACCTGCCTAGGGGTCATTAGTCTGTTCAAGGGCCTCTCGAGCTTTCCCATTGGTCCATTGATCCTGTTCAGGGGCCTCTCGAACCTGCACAGGGGCTATTAGAGTCTGATTAGGGGCCTCTCGGCTTGCCAAGGGGCCATTGAGTCTGTTCAGGACCCTCTCAAGCTTATCCAGAGGTCCATTGAGTCTGTGAACGGGGCCCTCGAGCCTGCCCAGGGGATTCTAGCCGTCGCCTGCAGCGCCTGCTATAGCTGGAGCGCCTGCTAGCCGTGGTCGGCGCGGTTGTAATGAGCGGTAATGTGCTGTACTCTGACCCACCTGGTGCAATGTTTTCTTGGGTTTCAAAATGGTTATTTGATAAGTCTGATGCGTTTTTGAATTCGTGGGGGGAGGGTGATGGTAGTATAAAACAATTAAAAAAAATTTCCTCTCAGGAGTGTGTGCTGCAAAATTTGTCAGCCAGGGGCGTCGCCGACGGGAGGGTCGGGGGGCGGTCTGGGCAAACTCCCCCCACTTTTAGAAGGCGGTGGAGGGTCGACCCCCCCCCCCCCCCTCCCCCCCCCCCCCCCCCCCCCCCACACACACACTTTTTTAGGGAAAAAATAAAAAATTATGGTACAAATTGTCTTTGCAGTGCAATAAAAATCCAGCTAGGCATGACACAAGTTTCGCAATTGCTTATACAAATTTTGAAAATGGGAAAAAGAATTGCATTAAGTGTCTGGCAGAGGCTCTCCTTGGCGGTAATTGCTGGCCCCAGGGCCCATTCCCTTCATAAAATATTCACTTCTAAGTTTCACGCAGGCTACATGTTTAGCTAGTTTGCCGAGTTCCGAAAAAGGCGACGCGAACGAAAAGACGAGGAGATCGGCACCCGGAAGCTGCTCCAGCGGTGCACAATTTGCTGGACCGAAGAGCTAATAGTCGAAACAGGTCAGGACCATCTCCCCAAGCCATCTCACCTCACGGTCTGGTTCCAATATTAGCATTTCGTTTTCCAGGACCTAAAATTCACATTTTCACGCCGCTTCGCGGCGTCACATCGGTAATCATCGTCATAACGAAGCCATAGTCATCGTCATCGGTTCGTCGTAACGCTGAATTGCATGAATATCATGTTTAGCTTATTATCCTCTACAAAGCACACCGCCTATATTTCTGGGTTTTATCAGGCAAAACCGTAAAAATTTCGCGCCGCTTCGCGGCGCTAACTAACAAGTACATACCTACCTACTATAACATGAAAATCCACATGAAAACTGCTGCAAAGGCTTAAATACGTGTATCAAAATGGGGGTACATTTTTTCGTCATTTCAGCCGCCCCCAACTCAAAAGCCGACCCCCACCTGTTGTCATGGCTAAGATATGTTTTCTCTCCTGTACGTAACAATACAAATTAGTAATGCGCTCAGTGCAATGCCTACTGAGGGTCCTGGTCCAATCCAGCTCATCAAAAGTAGACGAGAAAAAAAAAATGCTAAAAAGGGGGCCTCACAAAATAAAGTGGCCGAAATCCGTAGAGTTTTTCATATCCAGGGGTATTTGTTGGGGGTGGGGGCCTCTCCCAGGTGCTTGCCCACCCTTTCTGAAGGTCTGGCTGCGCCCCTGCATATATATCATTCAAAGCGCCTTGACAAGATAAACACAATGGCGTAAACAGTTCTCCGTTATCTTGATTAAGTAAAAAGTTAATAGCAAACACGATTTAGCAAAAAAACGGATTTTTCTCTTCTTTTTGACCTCTGGAGCCTCAAATATTTACCTGAGATCAAATATGAGGACACCTTAGCGATTATAAATTTCACTGACTGGCGTTTTTTTCCGTTTGTTTCTAACTATCATCGTTTCTGAGATATATAGGAATTTCTGGAGCGATGTCCTAAAACAGGAAAACTGGAAAATTTGACCTTTGATGACCTCTGGTGACCTCAATTTTGACCTGACTTAAAAAAACACTGAAATACTTTCCATAGAACATGTATGAAGATATCAAATGCCTTTTTCCGCTTCTCGCTACGTTGCGTAGTTTTCGAGATCTCAGGGGGGGGCGGAAATCAACCCCCCCTGCAGTTCATGTTCGGCGCAAAGCCCCTGCAGTGCGCGGGTTAAGAGAGCATGCAAATTCTATATTTTGAGCAAAATGCAATACAAAATGTCAGAAAATAGCAAATGGCAAGGGCTACAAAATTGACTTTCGGATTTGTGAAAACTTTGGTTTTTGACCCCGCCAAAAATAATTTAAAAGAAATCAATAAAAAAACATTTCTTCAGAAAAATCCCCTAAAAATAGAACATTGCAAATATATTAACAATTCACCGGATTTCGCATCTTTATACATAAAGAGGGGAATTAAAACAAGCTTTTCTTAGTCAAAGCTGCATATACTCTCTTTTGAAATAGGAAACGTGTCAATTTGTTGCCCTTCTCAGGCGGTTTGGGAGGCTTGGCCGCCTTGCCCCCTGTTGGATCCGCCAGCGGCCAAAAACATTGGGAGGGCCGAGCGGGTACCATTGGGGGGGGCGAACTCAACATTGGGGGGGGAGGGGGGGGGGGGGCGAGGCCACCCCCCCCCCCCCCCAAAGTATGTAAATCTACACCTATGGAAGATATGTATGTGTTATACATATAAATATCAAACATTGGTTTGATCCATGCCCATGGGCATGGATCAAACCAAGGCTGCAGCCTTACAAAATATTGTCTGTACTAATATAAAACATGATGGCTGTGTTAGAGTCCTTCACAGTAGATGTATCAATGTTTTAAAATACAAAATTTGTTGTAACAATATAAATATTTAAGCCAAAATAATGCATGATGGTTATATAGAGTTTCTCCACAAGGCTGTACTTCATCCCCTCCCTGGCTGTACACTTCAGTCAGGTTCTAACAGTGGACTTTCATGTTATCATAGTGTAGACAATATTGACACACTAAAACACTCCAAAGTATTGGCAGGAAAAGTAAGCTATTTTAATGTGACCGAAGATTTGATTTTCACCATGCACAGTGTGAACAGTACAGTATTTTGCCACAACCAAACAATGAAACCTTACCTTCAGATTTGGATGAAATGTAGGAATATGGGAAAAGTATGAGGTTAGGACCATAGACGTACACAGGGGGGGGCAAACAGGGCAATTCCCCCTGACGGTCCAACTAGAGGCCATCTTTTCCAACTCCGCAAGTCCTCGGCGACCACAAGGGTCAGACAATTCGCCTTCGCCACACGTATTGTGAATGATTGGAATGGCCTCCCATCCAAAGTGGTCTGCGCTCCTTCGCTGAATGCCTTCCAAGGCTAGATTGGACGCCCATTGGGTTCACATCAGGTTCAGCATACCTGACACTGACTGAGACATGCCAGGAATCATGAACTCGATGAGAGCGGGTACTACAGGCCTTGAGGCCTAAAAATCCTGATTACTGTAAGGTAAAGTAAGGTAAGGTAAGGTAAGATCTGTACTCTGTACGTGCCGATTCCATGACGAATCTTCGTCCCGCATTTCTTCGTCGGGCATTTCTTCGTCCGCATTTCTTCGTCCGCAAATCTTCGTCTCCGCATTTCTTCGTCGCGCGTTTCTTCGTCTCGCATTTCTTCGTATCCGCAAATATTCGTCTCGCATTTCTTCGTATCCGCAAATATTCGTCTACGCAATTATTCGTATCGCAAGTCTTCGTCTACGCAAATCTTCGTACGCAAATCTTCGTCCGCAAATCTTCGTCCGCAAATCTTCGTCCGCAAATCTTTGTCCGCAAATATTCGTCCGCAAATCTTCGTCCGCAAATCTTCGTCCGCAAATCTTCGTCCGCAATTTTTCGTCCGCAAATATTCGTGCCTACTCTACGAAGATTTGCGTAATTATGAGCGCTTCCGTGGCGACGCTTTTGAGAAGCTCATATCTCTGCAACCGCACGTCCGATTGACAAGCGGACTTATTTGCTTAGCAGCCCCATCTAACCTACCTGTTTGAGACCAGTGCCGACTCATGTGGGTGACTACCACTGTGCGTGGCGCGTGCCGCGTGAGGGGTGTTGAAAAGTATTTTCTCGCAATAACTCTGCAACGGCTGGGCAGATTGTGTGCAAATTTCGTGTGTGCTTAAGTATCCCTCAGCCGCCACTTTCACACAACTCAGGGGTGGGGTGGCTCAGGGCTCTGCACGTGCGCACGTGCACACCCCTATTATATATCTCAGGAACGGCTGAGCCGATTGTGTTCAAATTTGGTGTGTAGTTACTGGTTAGGGACCTCTCATCCGCCAGTTTCCCACACTTCAGGGGTGGGTGCCTCCAAGGCCATATATAGAAGGTAAAATCATCAGGCGATTTGTTTACATTGGTGCCTTTGGCCGGATGGCGTCACTGGTTTTCGGCTCCCGATTGGCCCGGCCGGCATAGCTTAGTGAAGTATTCTACGGCGAGCACAGAACGGACCAAGGGGTGACAATTACTTGCACTACCAACAGGGGCGCACACAAGGGGGCATAGGGGCCTGTGTCACCCCTTCCCCTCAGCGAGTCGAGGACCCCTGAGCCACACGAAGGGTGGTCCATGGCCCTGTCTGGCGCCCAGACTTCAGGGGGCCCGCACGGGCGGGGGGGGGGGCAGTGAAACTGTGATCTCATTTTGAGATAACCCCAACACCCCTATGGAAGATTTATTTGCAGATTTGAGCTGTTCTCGTCTTGGCGAACCTTTTGCCATCAAAAACTTTTCTCACCAAGTAAAAATAAAGATTTTAGCCCCCAAAAAATGGCCGAAAAGTGAGGGGGCCATGCCCCCCCCCCCCGGCCCCCCTGTTCCTACGCCTATGCCAATACCACATGGCGTGCAAGTCTTGAGCCGGGTGCCAAATTGACTGCCCCGCTTCGGCCGGCAGAATCCGCTGCGCTCGGACGGCCCAGCGCCACGGTGCTGACTGGGTCACCCCGCCCGGTTACAGCCTGCCGACATGCCGACGTCAGATCGATGTCAGGGTGGCGTTGGCGGTAACCGGACAAAAAGTCCAAAGTGAAAAAGTCAAAGGACAAAAAGTAAAATGTGAAAAAGTCAAATGGCAAAAAGTCAAATCGGCTAAAAGTCAAATGCAAAATGTCAAAACGGCAAAAAGTCAAACGGACAAAAAGTAAAATGGCAAAAGGCAAAAAGCAAAAAGTAAAACGCAAAAAGTAAAACGGGCAAAAAGTCAAATGGGATAAAAGTAAAATGCAAAAAGTCAAAACACCAAAAAGTCAAAAAGACAAAAAGTAAAATCCAAAGTCAAAAGTCAAATGCAAAAAGTCAAAGAGGCAAAAAGTAATAATGGATACAAGTTAAAAAAGCAAAAGTAAAAAAAAACAAAAATTAAAATGCAAAAAGTCAAAAAGGCAAAAAGTCAAATGCAAAAAGTCAAAAACGCAAAAAGTCAAATGCAAAACTGCGGACGAATATTTCCGGACGAAGATTTGCGGACGAAGATTTGCGAACGAATATATGCGGACGAAGATTTGCGGACGAAGATTTGCGGACGAATATTTGCGGACGAAGAATTGCGGACGAAGATTTGCGGACGAAGATTTGCGGACGAAGATTTGCGGACGAAGATTTGCGGACGAAGATTTGCGGACGAAGATTTGCGGACGAATATTTGCGGACGAAGATTTGCGGACGAAGATTTGCGTAGACGAATATTTGCGTAGCCGAATATTTACGATACGAAGATTTGCGTATACGAAGTTTCGCGGATACGAAGAAATGCGAGACGATGATTTGCCGATACGAAGAAATGCGAGACGAAGAAACGCGCGACGAAGAAATGCGCTACGAAGAAACGCTAGACGAAGATTTGCGGACGAAGAAATGCGCTACGAAGAAATGCTGGACGAAGAATTGTCCGGACACCGTACGTGCCCCTTTGATCAATATATATTTTTTTTAAATGGTGAAAATATGCCTTTTTTTAAATATAGCTGGCCAAAACCTAAGTTTTTTTGGTGAGGGTACTTTATGCCCCCCCCCCCCTTAAGCAAAAAATTGACCCTCCTAGAGTGAATCCTGGGTATGCCACTGGTTATGACGAGCCCAGTTGAACAGCAGTTAACTTGCATTGTTGATGCATCTTGTTTTACAAGAAAATGACCATTTCCCCATTAGACAAACAACCCGGCAAAGCTGACATAGGGCCTGTTCCCGTGGCGCCTCTAACCTCCTCCAAGCTGCTCCAACTTGCAACTGTCTGTGCAATAGGATAGAACAGTTGCCAGTGGCGTACACAGGATTCACTCCAGGAGGGGGCAATTTTTGCTTAGAGGGGCATAAAGTACCCCAACCCAAAAAACTCACCATATTTGACCCAATATATTTGAGGGGCATATTTTCAACAATTTTTGGCCGTATTCCGGTTTTACACACCTTTTTATAGGAAAACCAAATATTTTATACTAATTCTACACGTCTGATTTCATTAGAACTGCACTCAAAACAGAGACATTATCAGTACTTACCTAACAATAATATTTTGTATCACCCATCAATCCCCTCAACCAACCGCAATGACTCCGCCATTACAACTGAAATGTTAATTCAATTTACCTATATAAAGGTGTGCAAAAGCGGAATATCGCCCAACTTTTTCCTAAAAAACAAACACAAATTAATTAATTTTGTTTACCAAAGGGACACATACAGACCTTCGGGGGGGGGCATTGGTCCATTTGCCCCCTTCCACCCTTGTGTACGCCTGGGACAGTTGAAAGTTGGAGCAACTTTGAGGAGGTTAGAGGCGCCACAGGAACAGACCCACAGTTGGACGTGTTTCATCATAAGGCTTCATTAGGCAAGGTGCAATTTTACACAATGAATCAAAAGGTGCTGATCAAGTATTTTATGACAAAACATGTCCACCTGTTAACTTTCTGTGTCATATGCAATAATTGTCTGGATATTAATACAATTTCCCATTATATTTAGATATATTATATCCATATTTCTATCATGGGCTGCAGTAAAATATTTACCATATTTTCATTATACTTCTGTAGAACCAATCAAGCAAGCATTTCCATGCAACAAACACATGAAATACCTGGTCTGTGTAAAATCAGATTCATGATCAATGATGTATAAGGTCAACAAGAACTTACCAGAAAATCGTCGCGTTCAACTCAGGGTCGCCCCGTTTCTATATTGGGATTTGCACCTTCTTACAATACAATTTCGCAAGCTCGGAATTCTGGCTTCTGATCCCGGCAATGCATCCAGTCACTGAACCAACTCGGTGGTAATAATAGACCTTGGTAATAACAATCTATATTACTTCTGTACTATTTCAAAGTTACTAAATGACCACGGCCAAAGTCTGTATAAATACCACGGCTAGTTTGCGGCAGAATCTGCGTATGACGCAATTCTGACGTCAGCGGGTATGACGTCATACCTCTGGCGAGCGTTCATTCCCCGATTGTGGCCCGGAAGAGCGGGAATGAAAACGGTCCCACTAGTTCTGTGTCGAAATTACTTAACGAAGAGAGGTAATTCTTTCACCACAAACCATTTTTAGATCTGCTCTACAAATCTGCTATCTCAGTCCAAAACCCCATGTTAAAGGTGAACTATTTTCCCTTTAAACCTGTCTGACAGGAGGGAAGGGTAGGTAGGATAGGCCCCGCCCATCCCCATTCGGGCCAGCCCGAGACTGGCCCTCAGCATACTCTGCGGGGTCGGACGGCCGGCCGGGCGTGCGGGGGGGGGGGCGCCGACCCAGCCGGCCGACGACTCGCACGCCCGGCCGGTGGCGAGGGGGCGCCGCTTCGCGGGGTGGCCGCGAGTAAACGCGAGGCGGCGCAGGCGGAGCCGCCTATGAATGCGGAGCGTGTGATGCGAACCCAAGCGCGATTCGATTCGTGATTGGGTCGGGCGCGTGTTCGGGTTCTGCGTGCGTGGCTTGTTGCGCGATATATGCGGCTAACCAGCCCGCCTGCGACGATCTCTTTCATGCTGGTGCCGGGTGCCGCTGGTGTGTGTCCGTCTGTTGGGATAATATGATGTGTACATGTACCCGGTACTGTGTACTGGTGCATCCTGGTCCAACGCGCGGAGACTGTCGTGCGCGGTGTACGGTGGCCGCTGGATAATGTTTTGAATGCTGTTTGACCGCTGGCTGGAGCCGGAGGGCGGCTTGGCTGACAGTAACCGCGTTGTAATGTGTGAATCGTGGCAATTGGACCGTGTATGTAAACAAAAAACATAAGTAAATAAATACTGCAAACGGAAAAGAAAAGAAAAATACCACATCCTCTCAGATTTCGCTAAAAAATAGTGTATGCAGTGGCGGATCCAGGGGGTAGGGGCTGAAGCCTCTCCGCAAAGGTAGGGGCTGAAGCCCCCTGCCTTAGAAAACGGCGCCCTTTTTGTATAGGATTTGCTCCGGGCTACATGTAGGTAGCCCGGAGAAAAAAACAAAAATCATGTGAATCTTGTGAATCATGTGAACCTACGTATACCTACGTATCCGCAGTCGGACCTTCCGATCATGCCACGAGACTTCCAAAAGGGTTTAAGGAAGAGGCATATTTGACCCGTTTAATTTACATATTGGCGCCCCTCTGGACCATGCCGCCCCCGTCACCGAGGAAATATGCCCCCCTCGGACCTGAAGCCACTGCCTTAGAAAATCCTGGATCCGCCACTGAGTGTATGAGGTTATCATTGGCGCTGATTTCGATTTTGGAGTTTGTATATTCGTCAAGTCACGGGTTCACAAGATACGGGTCAGCGAAAATTATAGTCAAGATAAGATCGAACATCCAACTACGTTTGCCATTATATTTGCATGATGAAAATAGATGTGGGGGTAAAATTATACATGATTAGGAATAAGAAGAAACAAAGAATGTGATGACATACAAATTAAACCCCCTAAAGTCGAGATTTGATAGCTTGACCTTATGGTCTTTATTTCAGATCAAGGTCAAACCAGGGGCGGATCCAGGATTTTCTAAGGCAGGGGGCTTCAGGCCTGAGGGCGGCATATTTCCTCGGTGACGGGGGCGGCATGGTGCCTTCCGAGGGCGGCATAATGCCTTCCGAGGGCGGCATAATGCGTTGTGAGGGCGGAAAGATGTCTTCTGAGGGTGCCAGGGTGCCTTCCAAGAGTGCTACGATGCTGTTGGTAGACGCAAGGTCGCCCTGGCGGCCTCCCGAAAACGCTACTGCGCCTTCGGCGCCGGGCAATCCTATACAAAAATGGCGCCGTTTTCTAAGGCAGGGGGCTTCAGCCCCTACGGCCCCCCCCCCCTGGATCCGCCACTGGGTCAAACAATGTTTGCCAGCTCCGATTTTGTTTTGTATTGACTATTGATACAAAAGTTTGAGCATATATTTGGTAACATGCATGCACAATTTGGCAGTGCAACTGACACTCCTTGGGGGTCAACAGGGGTCATATGTCATGACCTCCTTTGACCTGTAAGTTAACGAATCTCGCAATTCCTCCAAATGCAGGCAATATGGACATCATTCGAGAGCATCTGCACTATAGAATGCACCCGTGAACGTGATATAAATTGTATATTTTGTTTGCAATTCAAGCGTGTTGTCCTCGGATGAACATCCGTCGCGACAGCTTTCTGCATCACCAATCACAACTGCACACTTGGGTGCGGACAATACAGCACAATGCAACCAACTTCAACTCAGGTTTCCTATAACTGTGTAAAGTTTTTAACACGTATAAGCCCCATCCTACCAAATAGTCAGCCGCCTTAGCTCAGTGGCAGAGCACCTGTCTCGTAAGCAGGGGTCGTGAGTTCAATTATCACGGGCGGCAGTCCTTTATAGAAAACCGAGACTTGTACAAACCGAAAGGTAGCCCAGGCTTACGAACGTTTCTTCTATGCAGTACCATGCTTATTGCTTAATGCTACTAGTGGTGTATTCTTTTTTCGCAATTGCATGGCAAAGTGATACGTAATTACTAATTGCCTGCACGCGTTGACAGCTAATGATAATACAGCACCTGTGATGAATATCAATGTCGCTTTTTTCGTAGAGCCAACTATCTAAAGAAAGATGACTCAAAAGGCCTGTATATTATCCTCAAAGAAGCATTATGCTATTTATATATCGATAGAGGTATTATCAGGTTCATGGTTATCGCCGCTACGGAATCAGTGACGAGTATTGGGAGCCAGCGCAACTGTGCACTCATGTGTTAAAAATGATGAGAACGTTACCGTTACAATACAACGACTCCGTGGCGCAATGGTAGCGCGTCTGACTCCAGATCAGAAGGTTGCGTGTTCAAATCACGTCGGGGTCAGCAGCTCGGTTTTGAGGTAATCATGTATTTTTGGTTGTAGAACACATTTACCAGGTAAATAAGGCAAAAACTGTGAGCTTAACCCACGCCGTGCCGGGGGGAGGGGCGTTTAGACGCCCCACCCTTAGGTTTTTCGAGAATATCGAGAGAAAAAAAGGGCGGCGCTGCGCGCCGCCGTTTTTGGCACAGCTGTTCGGCCATCAATTTCGCACATTTTGTTAAAAAGAAATCCTCGGGTCATCTCAGGTCAGGTCACCAGACCAGGTCACGTGACCTCACCTCCCAAAATGTTTCCGGACGCACCACATCCACAGTTTTTGGCCGATCGATTTAGTACTTACAGGATTTCATAAGACCAACAGTACCTACAATACGTTTATCTCGTATTTTATATATCGGTGACCTAAGGTCGGGTCAATTTCGTGACCCCATTATAAGTCAATGGGGAAATAATCAACTGCTTCCTATTCTGAGGATACGCATTGTATCAGCCCAATTCCTTCTGGATCATGTTATCATCGGCTATTCTTGAAGTTCCAGGTGCAATTTGTGTTCAGCGACCCCTACAGGATCAGATGAGGTCATCCAAGGTCACCAACACTTTTTTGCCAATAACTCCCGACAAAATCAACATAAAGAAGTGAAACTGGCACCAATGTGTTTGTCTCTTCGAGTCACGTCTCCCAATGTGCAACATGAGCTCATTGGGTCACCGCTTGACTTTGACCTGAGGTCAAATTTATAAGTTGACCTAATCTAGTCATCATGGATATGAGACGAAGTGCATTGATGAGAAAAACACGATGGCGTAAAAATTATTGCCTTATCTTTGTTAGGTAAACATATATTTGTAAAAACTTGTTTCCTAAAAAGTAGCCTTTTTGACATTTGATGAGCTCTGAAGCCTCAACTATGCACTTGATCTCAAATTGCAGGACACTATTTCGATTGAATTTGTCAAGGGCTTTGCATTGCTGTTTCCCGTTTGTTCTTAACTATCATAGTTCCTGTGCTATCTGGGAATGACTGGAGCGACGTCCTAAAAATTGAAAATCTGACCCTTGATGACCTCTGGTGACCTCAATATTGAGCTGAGAAGAAAATTGCCTGAAATAGTTTCAAAATGCATTTGGACGGGATTTTTAACAGTATTTTTGTTTTGTCTAGGTCCGATAGGAGCCGAGTTGGAGGGGGGGGCGCGTCGAAACGACCCACCCCCCTCCCCCGGCAAAATTTAATTAAAAAAATTAAAACAATAAGGGACTAAGTGGGATATTTTACGCAATTTGGGTCATCTGTCCAGACTCGCTACTTCTGACCTAGGAAGACAGGAGAAAATCATGTGTAGCCGATGCTGTATTGTGTGATGTCAGGCGACCGCAGTACTATGAAGTTAAGCAGGCTGCACAGCTAATAGGGTAAGTCCTAACGCCTTTTGGCGTCTGTAAATACGATCGGTTTTAGTTAGGATGTTAAGCTAGAGCTTGATCTAGTAAATTGTTGCTTAGTTAAGCTCAGGCTCCACTGTGCACTTTTGCGTGATGCGTTTTTTTCGATTTATCGTTTTATCGTGTCGCTTTTACATTTTTACACTTTCTAGCTTTTGCACTTTATCGTTTCCTCATGCTAACACATGTTTCACGTCACACTTCGTTAGGGAGCTTCCGAGACGGGAGGAACTGCGACAGTCGGCTTATCACAATATTTGTGTTTCGCCGCGATATTGTGATCCAAGAAAGGTTATTTTGGCGATATTCCGCTTTTGCACACCGTTATATAGGCAAATTGAATATTGTATACTAATTCTACACGCCTGATTTCATCAGAACTGCACCCAAAACCGGGACATTATCAGTACTTACCTGACAATAATGATTTTTAACACCCGCCAATAGCCTCAGCCGACCGCCCGTAACCCCGCAACGACTCTGCCATTACAATTAAATGTAAACAACGAGGGCACATAAATGCGTCAGATACTGGCTATCATATGACGTCATATGTATCTGGTCGACCACTAAACCCTATCACGCTCAATCCCGGCGGCGGCTATTTGCTTTTTAGTCATAATGGCTACGAGCGAATCTTAGGTTTCGTCCTGATCGGACTTATGGCTACGAGCGAATCTTAGGTTTCGTCCCGATCGGACTTAATGACTACGAGCGAATCTTAGGGTTCTTCTCGACCGGACTTAATGGCTACGAGCGAATCTTAGGTTCGTCCTGATCGGACTTAATGGCTACGAGCGAATCTTAGGTTTCGTTCCGATCGGACTTAATGACTACGAGCGAATCTTAGGGTTCTTCTCGACCGGACTTAATGGCTACGTGCGAATCTTAGGTTCGTCCCGATCGGACTTAATGGCTACGAGCGAATCTTAGGTTTCGTTCCGATCGGACATAATGGCTACGAGCGAATCTTAGGCTTCGTTCCGATCGGACTTAATGGCTACGAGCGAATCTTAGGTTTCGTCCCGATCGGACTTAATGGCGGGGTAGGTTAGGCTAGGTTAGGTTAGGTTAGGTTAGGTTAGGTTAGGTTAGGTTAGTTATACGGAAGAAATATTGGAGAACCAAGTATGGACGATGCCCACACCGAATTGCAAAGCAATATCTATATGTGGCACTTCTTTGTCTACCAAAAAAGATACGCATGACGCTCTCACTAAACCTCCGTTCCTGGCGCAGCGCAGGACTTGTATTTGAGACCGAAGGTCGGCCGCGCAGCGCCCGCTACCACGATGTGACCTTACTGGATACATATCTGACGCATTTCACACACAAAACAGCCCACGTTGTTTACATTTCAGTGGTAATGGCGGAGTCGTTGCGGTCGGCTGAGGCGATTGACGGGTGATAAAAATCATTATTGTCAGGTAATTACTGAGAATGTCCCTGTTTTGAGTGCAGTTCTGATGAAATCAGACGTGTACAGGCTGGCCGGAGTGGCGCCGTCACTGGTCGGAGGGGCGCCAGCTTTGCATGGGCGCCTGGGGTCCAAAGGACCAGGTCATGCCCTGAATGACCGTATACTCGGCACGCCACTGCCTATGGGCGTTGCATATACAAAAACGACTTCAAAATTCCTCCGTCCCCCCAACTTTCAGAAGGTTGCGACGCCCTTGGTTGGTAGCCTCATTGATGTTTAGCTATCGCGAATATTCGTGTGGGGGAACACTGCGCGAACCCCATTGAGAATGTGATTAGGGAAATGGGACCTCAAGGTCAATATTCAAGACAAGACCTGAAAAATGGGTCTGACGCCCGTTTGCGAGGTACCACCGTTGTCACCGAGAATACCTTAGTCAATGACGCACATTCTTCATATCATTTATATTTCCTAAAAATAAGAAGCTCCTGTGCCACATTCCATACTGTTGTATGTCGGCCGGCCGGCCGGACCCTCGCGCCCCGAGTTTTCCTTGTTCAGCCGGATTAACGAGTACGCGGTCCGGATAAACGAGTCAGTCGCGCGGGTACGCTGGGGCCACGGAGATTCCAGTCCAGGCGCAGTAGTCCATGGTGCCATTGAAACTCAGTCCAGGCGCAGCAGTTTCAAAGTTACAACCTAGCTTCTACGCTATTCTGCTCCTTCTAGCTGCTCTGTCGCGAATCAGCTGCTATTTCTGCTGACAGAGCGGGCGGGCCCGGTGATTGCAGTAGCGGTCGTGCCACCCGGCATCCGGGATGATCTCAACACAGTGCTCGCCGCTGGGGTCCTCTCCTGTGTAGCTGTCCGGCTGACCGTTGTCCCAGTACGGGCCGTTGGAGGCCACAGCGGCGCCGTCGGAGCCGACGAAGGCCCCGCGGCCGGATGGGTCCGTGATGCCTAGCCACACCTGCGACCCCAGAGCCAGCGCCTGGGTGCAGAGCTGCTCGTCGTCAGAGCGCGGCACGGCCAGTCGTCCGCCGTGGTCAGCGCACAACTTCTCGGCGTCAGCGTGCGGGAGCGGGTGGGGTAGCCGCTGGTAACAGACGCCGCCGCAGCGTATGTAGCCCTCCGCGCAGTCATCAATCCGGGTACAGTAGCAGACGCCTGTGGCGACGGCGGAGCTCGGCGGAGGGGCCGAAGCGTAGTCCGAAGTAGGGGCTTTGGCGTAGTGCGAGGTAGGGGCTGTGGCGTAGCCGGTTGGAGGCTGGACAGGGGCACAGCGAGTGGCCAGGGCCTCCAGCACCACCTCCTGCAGGTACTGACGAAGTGTCCCCGCCGTGTACAGGCCAGCGCAGCCCGGCTGCGTCAGACACCAGCAGGTCAGCGCGGCCAGCAGGACGCTCCAGCACCGCTCAGCCATCTGTCAGCACAGGACGGGCCTTCCAGAGAGTAACTCATACGGGGAGCTCCCTCCACGCACCACCACCAGCGACTCACGGTCAGCGACTGAGCCTCCTCCGCGCGCCAAACAGGCCGGCTAATCCATGTTTTTTTCACTTTATCCGGCTCCCGCCGGTGGTGTGTTTACATACAAAAAACAAAGCACACAATCACAACACCCGCTTCACGCTTCCACATCAACAGTTTAAAAAAAAGATTACAAAATATCTTCCGAAATATTACAAAAACGTATCATCCCACACAGCACCACACACCAGCCCACCCGAACGACACTCGCAACCAATCAGGCGTCTAGTTCACTATAAGTATAAGCTATCGCATCGGCACACTGGGCAAGCGCAACGGTCGGGGGCGGCAGCAACGACAGCAGCCGCGGCGGCGGCAGCGGCAGCAGCAGCAGCCGCAGCATGCGGTGCTTTGGGGCGGCCTGGGAAGGACGGGCCGGAGGCAGAATGCCGGAAGGCGGAGGCGTGTATGCTGTATTTTTGTGGTATTATTTTATATTGTAGTATATGTTATTATACTATATTGAATAATATGGTTTGTATGGTATTGTTATGTTACTGTACTTTGTTGTATGGTATTAATATATGTTATTATACTATATTGTATAATACTATATGTATTGCTATGTAGTATTGCATTGTAATTATATATTTTTGTACTTAATATTGTGTTATGTTGTTGCAATAATGTGGTTTGTATGGTATTAATATGTTATTATACTTTGTTGTATGGTATTAATATATGTTAGTATACTATATTGTGTAATACTACATTTATTACTATGTAGTATTGTATTATAATTATTTGTTTTTGTACTTAATATTGTGTTATGTTGTTGCAATATCAATCATATGTATTAACGGAATTGACTTCAACTGCTTCCATTTGCCATGGAATTCAGTTATGTTACCAGCTAATCTAGCTGAATGGAACTCCTTGTCGGCTTCTAATTTAAGAGTAGTCACGAATTGCTGTATTGATGGTTTACAATTATTATGTCTGGCGCTATATATAGTCATCTTTGCTATCGAGTTTATAAGTATTTGAATATCTTCACACTCATCCAAATTTGGGAAAAACCATGTTTTTGTACTTGTGTGGGAAACGAAACCGAAGTTAAATCTAAGGATGTGTGCAGTTGTTGTAATAAAGGTTTGAACTTCCATGCACTCCCAGAATAGATGGTATAGAGTTTCCACATGGGCAGAACAAAACGAGCATAGGTCGTCTTCAGCTTTGCCGATGATGTGTAAAAATTTGTTGGTTGCCATAATCCTCGAAACTAAACGAAAATGAAATGCTTGAATATAGGTATTTTTAGTAACATTACTTATATCTAACATGGTTCCAGGGCGGAAATGACCGACATCTCTCATCCACTTATCTTGCAAGTTTGTCTGTGATTTTTCGTATTTGTTTCTTAGACATGAAATATATTCCTTATATGCTAGCAGTGATATTCTAGCATTACTATTTACTAAGCTTATTTTGTGCGGTATAAGAGGATATACTATTAGTGATTTATAATTGGTCTCCTTAACGATACTTGGAAGACTTCTTATAAGGGACGTATAGCAAAGAAATGTCATACGAATGCCATACACAACTTCTAACTCGTCTTTTGTATATAGTGTTCCTGTTGTATTATTTATAAGGTCTGCAACAAATCTTAGTCCTTTGCTATCCCACGTTTTTATTATACACGTATTACATTTTGATGCATTGGAAAACCAAAGTTTTTCTGTTAATATTTGATTATTACGAGGTTGACTTAATGCACAATAATCGCTCCAGGCTTCAATTACCTCTTTCCAAAAAGGATTTTGTATATTATTTCTAACTTTTTTGAGAGCTTTCGTGCCGTATGTTAGCAGTTCTTGAATGGGGGGCAGTTTTTTCCGTAATATAGTGGACCAGTCGTGTTGTGATTGATTCAGTCTTCTTAGCCATGTTACCTTCATACTTTTAATAAAGCTACTAACGTCAATCATTTCTAATCCGTCATCCTCGCGCCCTTGAATAATTTTTGTTCGCTTAACTTTGTCATTTTTATCTCCCCATAGAAATCGAAAAAGTGTTGTTTCAATTTTCTTAATGTCTTTTTTAGGGGGTGAAGGTAATGCTAAAAACAAATGAACCATTTGGGATATAAGCATAGATTTGATCACAGTAATCCTACCAATTAGTGTAATATGTCTTCTCTTCCATTGCAATATTTCCTTTTCAATTAAGGGTAATCTGTACTTTAGGTTCGATGTAAATATTGATTCGTTGTTTTTATTAAAAACTATACCTAATATTTTCAACTCATTTACGTATTGTATCCCATGTAAATGACTTTCTGGACAAACTGAATGTGTTCCAATAGGAAGGCATTTTGTTTTATCAACATTTAGTTGTAAACCTGACATGGATGAAAACTCATTTATTTCAGAAATAGCACTAGTAATCGATTCTGGTCGATCATCAAGAAACAAAATTAAATCATCTGCATACTGGGAAAGACGTACTTCTATTTCGTTATACAATGTGATACCGCGTAATTCTGTCGACTGCTTTAATTGATTAGCCAATGATTCTACTACAATATTGAAGAGGTATCCTGAAACGGGGTCTCCTTGTCTTATTCCGCGATTCATATTTATATTTTCTCCCAAATATCCATCCATAAGAATTCTTGCGAAGTTATTTTTGTTCAGATAAGCAAGCTGAATTAAATGGTTAAATTGGTGTCCAAAATTGCAACACTCTAGCGCCCGTAATAAGAAATTCCACGAGAATCCATGGTTACTATAGCAACAGGTTATGCAGATCATACGTCACATATTCTGAAGCTGTATTATGTATGTACATACTAAGGCTGTATTACCATTGACTAAGGCTGTATGACTGAGGCTATTTGAACAAACTGACCCGGTTTTTGGAACCAGCACATCTCCACCAATCCAGAAAGGTAAGGTAAGCCGACATGTTCCCAGTAGGAACTTCAAGGCAAGGGCGCCGCCACCTTGCGAAAGTAGGGGGGGACGGAGGCATTCTGAAGTCGATTCTTTCCATGCAACGCACATAGGCGTAATGTTAAAATATCCAAATGTGGGGCGGGGGGTACACGCCCCCCGTCCCCCCTGTGGCGGAGCCCCTGCTTCAATGGGCCATCCCCAAAACACCGCATTCCCCGTTGGCTCCCCGTTGGCTTGGAGGTGTTGAAGGCCACGGACCATGACTTTGGTGACGTCATCACTTATGAATATCAAACATTTGGCGGGGCTGGGCTAATCCCATAGGCCCAGGAACAGGGGGGCAGAGGTGGCGCTTGCCCCCCCCCCCCCCCAACTTCGGGACCGGGGGGAAGGGATCGGCGCCCCCCCCCCCCCAACTTTGGCGAGCCTGATCTTAACGTTGCGTAAAAGAAGGCTTAATCGTCATATAAGACACCGAAAATATCAGTTTTTCACAAAATTATCCACATACCACATCTCTCCTCGTGTCTTCCTTATTGTTGTCCTATTGCCAGCGAGGTTCAGTTCAGCGAAAGCATGACGCGACAAATTTAATTTGGTAGCGTTCATGATAGGAGCATATCCAAAAAAATAATCTAGACTTAATCCACAGAGCGAACTCTTGTGGAGTAAGTCCAGATTAATAAAATAATAAATCCACATTATATCTTACCGTGAATTTCTAAAAAAGTTAATGGAGAAAAATGTGGGTTTCATAGCTGTAGAACCAGATTTTTCCAACTGCTTGGATTGACAGCTGAAATTACTTTCTGAAATGCTTTCAAATTGAGCAGAAGTTTTGTCTTTGGTCAAACACAAAGTTGATGGGGCCAAAATAAAGTTGATGGAGCCATTTTTGCGATCAATTTTGACTGTTTGGCACGCCATTGTTCAAGGTGGACCCAGAACGGCAAAGAAGTTGGTGTAGGGGCCAGCTCCCCAAAAGTCTACCACTATCCTCAAAACTTGTCAGATTTCGCTGCGTTACGAATGAATAGCTGCTTTAAAACAAACTGCCCTGAATTAAAGTCGGTTATAATTCCTTTTCAATAGGAAAATGTGTCAATTTTCGATAGACTTCAGCCGTTTTAAGGACCATGGCCCTTTTATAGGTCCAGGAAATGGGGGACAGAGGGAGCGATTACTTTTTATTTGGACAGAGGGGCGATTACCTCTTATCAGGGTTTCGGGACCATGGGCACTCCTCCCTAATTTTGGCGTGGCTGACCTTATCGTTCGTTTCTATTCTGATCTTAAACACTCCTGAACCAATTTTGCGCCGATTAAGTTCAGAGTTTGTGATAACGTAATAGCCCGGTCTGGTACCACTTATACATCTGTGACGACGGGATTAGGGCAAACCAGACGCTCTGACAAGCTGGAAAATACCATTCATACAATGTAGATAAAAAACGAACACGTTAGTTTCGGATATATTTTCTACAATCACCCTTGCACACTTTCGTACTAAACTTGCGGCCTGCGGGAATCATGCATCGGAGTTTCGCTAGATCGTGCATTTAAAACTGTTTAAAGTGAAATAATGCCCTGCAACAATTTCTTAGGCTACCGTTATGGTATACAAATGATGTGGTCTTAATTTAAGAATGAAATACAATTATTCCCTAATTCGAAGTTGGAAGTTTGTAAAAATTAAAAAGCAATTACATATACTTCTTTGGGAGTTCATGATCGGTGTTTTCCCACCCCTATTGGGAGCTCGACATATGTGGCGCTTTTGTGTCAATCTGTTCAACGTTGAATACCTTTCGTTTAATTACCTCTCAACAAATCGCATACACTAAATACGTAGCCGTCCGGGGCCAAGTTAATCCGCCGAATGCATCATGGTTTTCTGAAACGTGTATTGATTAATTATGGGAAACGGTTCAGATAAATGTTTCATGTGTGCATTGAAATGTATTACATACCTGTTTGTTGAAAATTCCTGGGAAAACATCCAATTTATTTTCAAAGAAATGAGTCGAGAATACTAAATAGGTGGCCGCCCGGGCCCAAGCTCAACTGCCGATTACAATGCACTGTTTGAAATGTTTGTTGATTGTTCATAGAAGTTCGGTACATATTCACAAAAGATAGAGTGTATGAAACATATTATATGCCTTCATTATAAATATAAATGCGCGTAATCAGGCTAATTTTAGCTCGGACAGTGAATTTGTTACCAAATACTTGTGAGTACCGACCGTTATAAGCGGAACGCTTATCAACTTTAACTTCAAATATCTCTTCGGTAGGGATGTTTATATGTAAAATGAGATAAATTTACAGTATATTTGCGTCTCTTCTGTTGATTTCAAGTAATAACTCCATTATTGTGGAAAAGGGTCATTATTTCCATTTAAAACTATCTTGTTTTTAATATATGCTTAGACTCTCTTGAAAAAATCAGGAAATGTTTTGATTTTCGGTCGATTTAAGTCGTTTTGGAGCCATGTCCTTATTCCCCTGTGGATCAGTCCCTGGTCCTGACTCACCTAAAAGTACAGTGAACTGTCAGTGGCCCCAAGGATGGTGGGATGATGGGATCTTTCATAAGGAATGCTATTTTTACACCATCTCCGCAGATACAGCACCAGTGTAGACAACTAGTTAAAATTATTTTGTTTTACGATGATCGCAATATATGATTGAAAGAGCAAATATATATATATATATATATATATATATATATATATATATATATATATATATATATATATATATATATATATATATATATATATATATATATATCCCGAACCGTGTCCAGGTATGTCGGGCACGTAAAACTTTCGCTTCTAAATTCTGCCGGACGCCAGGAATTGCTTGATCGGATGGTGGGGTCAGGGCCTGCGCAACAAGCTATGCTTAGCGCGGGGTCTGACCTCGGAAATCCATCCATTCAAAAACATTCGGACTAAATTTATAAAAATAACAAATATAAATATTATATATATATATGTATATATATATATATATATATATATATATATATATATATATATATATATATATATATATATATATATATATATATATATATATATATATATATATATATATATATATATATATATATATATATATATATATATATATATATATATATATATAATATATTATATATATATATATATATATATATATATATTCATTTTGAAGTGTTTACAAAATTAACAGTGACTATAAAAGACACCGTAGAATCAAGCTGAAATGAAACGCTAAAGATCCGTGAAGAAAAATGGGATGGCTTCTCAATACTGGTTTTGCCCCTCCCCCCCCCCCCCCCCCCCCCCAACTTCAAAATCGTTTCCGGGCCCCTGGCTAATCCTCCCCGATGGTCCGAGCTCGGGGACTTGACACGGCGCCAGGTGCTTGAGGAAGGCCTGCTGCGGCTAACTATAGCCTTGTTTACTTAGCATAAAACAAATCCGTTCCGTGGAAATAATGTCCGTGGAACGGAGACTTTTAGCCTTTTTGATTGAAATTTCCCTAGCCTCAAATGATTGGTCGAGTCTGTTCAAAAACAGCTCTAAGAGCACTAGAATACACAAATAAACTATTCCATATGATATTTTAAATATTTGTTGACCTACTCGCAAGTGAAACATCATGTGTTAAATGCTAGTCAATGATTTTTGGAAAAACTATGTTCCTGGATATTCGGTGTTTCATACCCATACTTCTCCAGAATATGCCTGTATGTCTCGACATGGAAACAAATATGGTAGCTTATCGGCTTCGTCGAGAGCCGTAGAGCTACCAAACTTTTCCGTGGAACATCTACAATCTGTCTCGCCTATTCTGATTGGTCATCGCTTAAAGTTTTGACCAATCAGCTGCGGACGTCGAAGACAGAATCGGCGCACTGACGCACTGAAGCTAAAAATAATCGGTGGTGTTTTTCATTTTTCGAAGGCGCTGTGTTGCATGCATGTTTTATGATTTTTTTTGGTCTGGATTGGACTTCAGTCATGAAGAAGCAAGTGGCATTACACTTTGAGGGGAGCAACTCGGCGCAGTGGACACGATCTAGCGAAACCCCGATGCATGATTCCCGCAGGCCGCAAGTTTAGTACGAAAGTGTGCAAGGGTGATTGTAGAAAATATATCCGAAACTAACGTGTTCGTTTTTTATCTACATTGTATGAATGGTATTTTCCAGCTTGTCAGAGCGTCTGGTTTGCCCTAATCCCGTCGTCACAGATGTATAAGTGGTACCAGACCGGGCTATTACGTTATCACAAACTCTGAACTTAATCGGCGCAAAATTGGTTCAGGAGTGTTTAAGATCAGAATAGAAACGAACGATAAGGTCAGCCACGCCAAAATTAGGGAGGAGTGCCCATGGTCCCGAAACCCCTGATAAGAGGTAATCGCCCCTCTGTCCAAATAAAAGGTAATCGCTCCCTCTGTCCCCCATTTCCCGGACCTATAAAAGGGCCATGGTCCTTAAAACGGCTGAAGTCCATCGAAAATTGACACATTTTCCTATTGAAAAGGAATTATAACCGACTTTAATTCAGGGCAGTTTGTTTTAAAGCAGCTATTCATTCGTAACGCAGCGAAATCTGACAAGTTTTGAGGATAGTGGTAGACTTTTGGGGAGCTGGCCCCTACACCAACTTCTTTGCCGTTCTGGGTCCACCTTGAACAATGGCGTGCCAAACAGTTAAAATTGATCGCAAAAATGGCTCCATCAACTTTATTTTGGCCCCATCAACTTTGTGTTTGACCAAAGACAAAACTTCTGCTCAATTTGAAAGCATTTCAGAAAGTAATTTCAGCTGTCAATCCAAGCAGTTGGAAAAATCTGGTTCTACAGCTATGAAACCCACATTTTTCTCCATTAACTTTTTTAGAAATTCACGGTAAGATATAATGTGGATTTATTATTTTATTAATCTGGACTTACTCCACAAGAGTTCGCTCTGTGGATTAAGTCTAGATTATTTTTTGGAAATGCTCCTATCATGAACGCTACCAAATTAAATTTGTCGCGTCATGCTTTCGCTGAACTGAACCTCGCTGGCAATAGGACAACAATAAGGAAGACACGAGGAGAGATGTGGTATGTGGATAATTTTGTGAAAAACTGATATTTTCGGTGTCTTATATGACGATTAAGCCTTCTTTTACGCAACGTTAAGATCAGGCTCGCCAAAGTTGGGGGGGGGCGCCGATCCCTTCCCCCGGTCCCGAAGTTGGGGGGGGGGGGCAAGCGCCACCTCTGCCCCCCTGTTCCTGGGCCTATGGGATTAGCCCAGCCCCGCCAAATGTTTGATATTCATAAGTGATGACGTCACCAAAGTCATGGTCCGTGGCCTTCAACACCTCCAAGCCAACGGGGAGCCAACGGGGAATGCGGTGTTTTGGGGATGTTGAAGCAGGGGCTCCGCCACAGGGGGGACGGGGGGCGTGTACCCCCCGCCCCACATTTGGATATTTTAACATTACGCCTATGTGCGTTGCATGGAAAGAATCGACTTCAGAATGCCTCCGTCCCCCCCTACTTTCGCAAGGTGGCGGCGCCCTTGCCTTGAAGTTCCTACTGGGAACATGTCGGCTTACCTTACCTTTCTGGATTGGTGGAGATGTGCTGGTTCCAAAAACCGGGTCAGTTTGTTCAAATAGCCTCAGTCATACAGCCTTAGTCAATGGTAATACAGCCTTAGTATGTACATACATAATACAGCTTCAGAATATGTGACGTATTATCTGCATAACCTGTTGCTATAGTAACCATGGATTCTCGTGGAATTTCTTATTACGGGCGCTAGAGTGTTGCAATTTTGGACACCAATTTAACCATTTAATTCAGCTTGCTTATCTGAACAAAATAACTTCGCAAGAATTCTTATGGATGGATATTTGGGAGAAAATATAAATATGAATCGCGGAATAAGACAAGGAGACCCCGTTTCAGGATACCTCTTCAGTATTGTAGTAGAATCATTGGCTAATCAATTAAAGCAGTCGACAGAAATACGCGGTATCACATTGTATAACGAAATAGAAGTACGTCTTTCCCAGTATGCAGATGATTTAATTTTGTTTCTTGATGATCGACCAGAATCGATTACTAGTGCTATTTCTGAAATAAATGAGTTTTCATCCATGTCAGGTTTACAACTAAATGTTGATAAAGCAAAATGCCTTCCTATTGGAACACATTCAGTTTGTCCAGAAAGTCATTTACATGGGATACAATACGTAAATGAGTTGAAAATATTAGGTATAGTTTTTAATAAAAACAACGAATCAATATTTACATCGAACCTAAAGTACAGATTACCCTTAATTGAAAAGGAAATATTGCAATGGAAGAGAAGACATATTGCACTAATTGGTAGGATTACTGTGATCAAATCTTTGCTTATATCCCAAATGGTTCATTTGTTTTTAGCATTACCTTCACCCCCTAAAAAAGACATTAAGAAAATTGAAACAACACTTTTTCGATTTCTATGGGAGATAAAAATGACAAAGTTAAGCGAACAAAAATTATTCAAGGGCGCGAGGATGACGGATTAGAAATGATTGACGTTAGTAGCTTTATTAGAAGTATGAAGGTAACATGGCTAAGAAGACTGAATCAATCACAACACGACTGGTCCACTATATTACGGAAAAAACTGCCCCCCATTCAAGAACTGCTAACATACGGCACGAAAGCTCTCAAAAAAGTTAGAAATAATATACAAAATCCTTTTTGGAAAGAGGTAATTGAAGCCTGGAGCGATTATTGTGCATTAAGCCAACCTCGTAATAATCAAATATTAACAGAAAAACTTTGGTTTTCCAATGCATCAAAATTTAATACGTGTATAATAAAAACGTGGGATAGCAAAGGACTAAGATTTGTTGCAGACCTTATAAATAATACAACAGGAACACTATATACAAAAGACGAGTTAGAAGTTGTGTATGGCATTCGTATGACATTTCTTTGCTATACGTCCCTTATAAGAAGTCTTCCAAATATCGTTAAGGAGACCAATTATAAATCACTAATAGTATATCCTCTTATACCGCACAAAATAAGCTTAGTAAATAGTAATGCTAGAATATCACGGCTAGCATATAAGGAATATATTTCATGTCTAAGAAACAAATACGAAAAATCACAGAAAAACTTGCAAGATAAGTGGATGAGAGATGTCGGTCATTTCCGCCCTGGAACCATGTTAGGTATAAGTAATGTTACTAAAAATACCTATATTCAAGCATTTCATTTTCGTTTAGTTTCGAGGATTATAAAAGTATGAAGGTTTGAAGGTCAACCAACAAATTTTTACACATAATCGGCAAAGCTGAAGACGACCTATGCTCGTTTTGTTCTGCCCATGTGGAAACTCTATACCATCTATTCTGGGAGTGCATGGAAGTTCAAACCTTTATTACAACAACTGCACACATCCTTAGATTTAACTTCGGTTTCGTTTCCCACACAAGTAAAAAAACATGGTTTTTCCCAAATTTGGATGAGTGTGAAGATATTCAAATACTTATAAACTCGATAGCAAAGATGACTATATATAGCGCCAGACATAATAATTGTAAACCATCAATACAGCAATTCGTGACTACTCTTAAATTAGAAGCCGACAAGGAGTTCCATTCAGCTAGATTAGCTGGTAACATAACTGAATTCCATGGCAAATGGAAGCAGTTGAAGAAGCAGTTGAAGTCAATTCCGTTAATACATATGATTGATATTGCAACAACATAACACAATATTAAGTACAAAAACAAATAATTATAATACAATACTACATAGTAATAAATGTAGTATTACACAATATAGTATACTAACATATATTAATACCATACAACAAAGTATAATAACATATTAATACCATACAAACCACATTATTGCAACAACATAACACAATATTAAGTACAAAAACGTATAATTACAATGCAATACTACATAGCAATACATATAGTATTATACAATATAGTATAATAACATATATTAATACCATACAACAAAGTACAGTAACATAACAATACCATACAAACCATATTATTCAATATAGCATAATAACATATATTACAATATAAAATAATACCATAAAAATACAGCATACACCGCCTCCGCCTTCCGGCATTCTGCCTCCGGCCCGTCCTCCCAGGCCGCCCCAAAGCACCGCATGCTGCGGCTGCTGCTGCTGCTGCTGCTGCTGCCGCTGCCGCCGCCGCGCGTGCTGTCGTTGCTGCCGCCCCCGACCGTTGCGCTTGCCCAGTGTGCCGATGCGATAGCTTATACTTATAGTGAACTAGACGCCTGATTGGTTGCGAGTGTCGTTCGGGTGGGCTGGTATGTGGTGCTGTGTGGGATGATGCGTTTTTGTAATATTTCGGAAGATATTTTTTAATCTTTTTTTTAAACTGTTGATGTGGAAGCGTGAAGCGGGTGTTGTGATTGTGTGCTTTGTTTTTTGTATGTAAATACACCACCGGCGGGAGCCGGATAAAGTGAGAAAAAAAAAAATGGATTAGCCGGCCTATTTGGCGCGCGGAGGAGGCTCAGTCGCTGACCGTGAGTCGCTGGTGGTGGTGCGTGGAGGGAGCTCCCCGTATGAGTTACTCTCTGGAAGGCCCGTCCTGTGCTGACAGATGGCTGAGCGGTGCTGGAGCGTCCTGCTGGCCGCGCTGACCTGCTGGTGTCTGACGCAGCCGGGCTGCGCTGGCCTGTACACGGCGGGGACACTTCGTCAGTACCTGCAGGAGGTGGTGGTGGAGGCCCTGGCCACTCGCTGTGCCCCTGTCCAGCCTCCGACCGGCTAGCCACAGCCCCTACCTCGCACTACGCCAAAGCCCCTACTTCGGACTACGCTTCGGCCCCTCCGCCGAGCTCCGCCGTCGCCACAGGCGTCTGCTACTGTACCCGGATTGATGACTGCGCGGAGGGCTACATACGCTGCGGCGGCGTCTGTTACCAGCGGCTACCCCACCCGCTCCCGCACGCTGACGCCGAGAAGTTGTGCGCTGACCACGGCGGACGACTGGCCGTGCCGCGCTCTGACGACGAGCAGCTCTGCACCCAGGCGCTGGCTCTGGGGTCGCAGGTGTGGCTAGGCATCACGGACCCATCCGGCCGCGGGGCCTTCGTCGGCTCCGACGGCGCCGCTGTGGCCTCCAACGGCCCGTACTGGGACAACGGTCAGCCGGACAGCTACACAGGAGAGGACCCCGGCGGCGAGCACTGTGTTGAGATCATCCCGGATGCCGGGTGGCACGACCGCTACTGCAATCACCGGGCCCGCCCGCTCTGTCAGCAGAAATAGCAGCTGATTCGCGACAGAGCAGCTAGAAGGAGCAGAATAGCGTAGAAGCTAGGTTGTAACTTTGAAACTGCTGCGCCTGGACTGAGTTTCAATGGCACCATGGACTACTGCGCCTGGACTGGAATCTCCGTGGCCCCAGCGTACCCGCGCGACTGACTCGTTTATCCGGACCGCGTACTCGTTAATCCGGCTGAACAAGGAAAACTCGGGGCGCGAGGGTCCGGCCGGCCGGCCGACATACAACAGTATGGAATGTGGCACAGGAGCTTCTTATTTTTAGGAAATATAAATGATATGAAGAATGTGCGTCATTGACTAAGGTATTCTCGGTGACAACGGTGGTACCTCGCAAACGGGCGTCAGACCCATTCTTCAGGTCTTGTCTTGAATATTCATGACCTGAAGGCGGCCAAGGTGAAGGCGGCCAACCCGCCGCGTCCAAGGTCACTGCTCTACTGCCCCGGCGCGGCGGCGCGGCCGGCCGGCGGTGATGTGCGCGCGCAGCCAAGGCCGCGCCGTCGTCTGCGTGCGTCTGCGTCACGACACCCCAAGCAGCGGTGACCCATCGATCTCAACGACATCGGACCACTGACGACTTCTAGCCAGCCTTCACCAGCCCTCCACCGCTTCCGGGTGCGGGACCCTGTCCACGTGCTTGTGGCAGGGTCGTTAGACCCTTAGATAGGTAGCCCTTAGATATTTTTAAGTAGGTAACGTAATTTCCACAATTTGCAAGGTAGAGAACCCGCTTCATTCTTTAGATTAATTGCAGCTGGCAACACGTTCTGCCGTGTGTGCCACGTTAACGTAACTTAGGTTATTCATTGAACTTTCCCCTCCCTCCTCCGGTCATGGCGACCCCCCCGCCCCGCCGCCCCTTCGACCCCCCTCCGGGGTTCCCTGGCGCGCGTCCGCGTGCCCCCCTGGACGGTCCCCCTCCCAGCCCCCTGCCCTTCCCGCCCATCAACCCGTGGGACTGGGGTCCCGCAGTGACCGGCCATCACCCCGACCCGACCCGGCCATCACGCCGTTGGACTGGGGCCCCCCGCCCGCCGCTCAGTCCCCCTCCCAGCCCCTCTCAGGGGCCCCGCCCGCCCCGTCCAGGGGCCCGGCCGTTGCCGGACTCCCATCCCCCCGACCCACCCCCCCCGCCCCTCCGCCCCTCCGTCCCCCCGACCCCCCGACCCACCCCCCGCCCCTCCGCCCCTCCGTCCCCCCGACCCCCCGACCCCCCTCTGGGGTCCCCCCCCCGGTGCGCGACGTCGCACCTCCCCGGTCGGATCCACTCCCCACTCCCCTCAGGGGCCTCCCAGGGTCCGACCCGGAGCACGGCTCCCCCCCGACCCCCACCCCCCGGACGGGCCCGCTTGCCTCCTTATGTGGCGAGCGGATGGCATTCCATTTAGGAATGTCAACCCGTTCCAGGTCCGGCGCTGGCTGGTCGCCATCTGTGGCGACGTAGCCAGCGCCAAACCCATTCGATCGGGAGCACTCCTGATCGAGACACTGACGTCCCCAACAGAACGTCAGTGTCATGGGACGGACCCACCTTCATCGGAGTGAGGGTCGCCGTGGAGGCCCCGGCGCACCTCAACTCCGTGGGAGGGTCTGGCATGGTGCCCAGACGTGGCCGAGCTCTCGGAGGACGATCTCCTCCGGGAACTCGCACACCAAGGGGTGTGCGAGGTGACTCGCCTGTCGCCATCGAAGCGGCGACCCGATCAGCCCAACCCGCTGATTCGGCTCCGCTTCCGAGGCAAGGAGCTGCCGACCCACATCCACTGTGGGTACGTGGCTGCCCCCGTCAGGGAGTGGATCCCCCCCCCCCCCCCCCCCGGCAGTGTCAGCAGTGCTGGCACTACGGCCACCTCAAGTGGACCTGCCGGGTGCGCACCGCCACCTGTGGTCGGTGCGCTGGCGAGCACGGCACCGAAGGGTGCACGCGCGCAGCACGCTGCGCCTCGTGCGACCAGGCCCACCCGGCCTGGGACCGCCGGTGTTTGGCCTGGGGCCTCGCTCGCGAGACGGAGCGCTTGAAGCGCGGCGACAGTCGGCGCCCACCGGACGCCCCGCCCTCCCACCTCTCTCAGCCCAGGTCTCGCCCCCGGCGCTTGGCCGCCCCTCCCACCTCCCGGAACCTCCCCCCCACCCCACCGGCCTCCCGCCAGACCCCCCAACCGACAGACCCCCCGACCACCACCCCAGCTCCCCGAGGCATCTCTGTCGGACCTCGAAGGCGCCGTTGCCGCTGATCCACCGGCACCGCGCTCCCCAGCCCAACCAGCCGAGTCGAACACCGACTCAGGCCCCGCCTCCCCGGCCTCCCCAGCACCAGCGGAGAGCCGATTCTCGGAGGACCTCCCCTCGGACGACTCTCTCATGAGAGCCGTCTCCCGGAAAGTCGCCCGCAACCCCGCCCAGTCCCCGCCCTCCCGCCCCAGCTCCCCGCCCGCCCGCCCCAGCTCCCCGCCCGCCCGCCTCTCCCCGCCATCCCTCCCCTCCCCCCACCCTCCTTCCCAGCTCCCTCGTAGCCCCTCCCCCCCCCCCCCAGCCCCCCTGAAAGTAACCGCTACCGCCGCAATTTGAGACGGTTCAACAAGAAACAATAAATCACATCCAACAAATACTTCATTAAGTTATTTCTGACTAACTGTTAAATCGTGCTGCTGCTGACGTGGGAGTTGCGTGTTGGCTGCCGGTGTCAGCTTGTCGCGGGGGCCCCCTGCTGGATTGGTAGCGCGGCGAATGGTTATGGCTTGGCTGTTCGTTGCGTGGCTGATTTGGCGGGGGATTTCTGCGATGGGACGCCGATGGTTGATGTGTGGTTTTGCGTTGGCGGCGGCATGATTCCCTGCCAAACCAGTCAGAAATAACTTCCTGACTAACTGTTAAATCAAGTTACTGCTGACGCGGGAGTTGTGTGTTGGCTGCCGGTGTCTTGTTGCGGGGGCCCCCTGCTGGATCTCGGCCGCGCGGCGAAGGGTTCTTCGTTGCGTGGCTGATTTGGCGGGGGATTTCTGCGATGGGACGCCGGTGGCTGATGTGCGATTTTGCGTTGGCGGCGGCATGATTCCCTGCCAAACCAGAACACACGCCGATGCTGCGCCGCGGTGCGGTGGCTGCTGTGCTGCGGTGCAGTGTCCGCTGCGGTGCGGTGCAGCATGTTAAATTATGTTAAAATCACGTTGCTGTCGACGTGGGGTTGCGTGTTGGCTGCCGGTGTCTTGTTACGGGGCCCCCTGCTGGATCTCGGCCGCGCGGCGAAATTCGTTGCGTGGCTGATTTGGCGGGGGATTTCTGCGATGGGACGCCGATGGTAGACGTGCGGTCTTGCGTTGGCGGCGGCACGATTCCCTGCCAAATCAGTCGCGTCAGTCGCGCAACGAAAGGTTCCATTGGAATTCGTTGTTCATTTCTTAACGTAATGCTTCTCCCAACCCTCCTCTCCCCTCTACTCCGCTCTTGCCAAAGCCGAGTACTTGAACACCCGCCCCTGATAACAGATGCCGATGTTGCGCTGCGGTGCGGTGGCCGCTGCCTGCGGTGCGGTGCTCACTCCACTGCGCTGCGGTGTGGTGTCCGCTGCGCTGCGGTGCAGTATGTTAAATCATGTTGCTGCCGACGTGGGGTTGCGCGTTGGCTGCCGGTGTCTTGTTGCGGGGGCCCCCTGCTGGATCTCGGCCCCGCGGCGAGGGTTTCTGGCCGTGGCTCTTCGTGGCGTGGCTGATTTGGCGGGGGATTTCTGCGATGGGACGCCGATGGCTGATGTGCGATTTTGCGTTGGCGGCGGCATGATTCCCTGCCAAACCAGATCACTCGCCGATGCTGCGCCGCGGTGCGGTGGCTGCTGCGCTGCGGTGCAGTGTCCACTGCGCTGCGGTGCAGTATCCACCCTGTCAAACTTTTTTACACTGTTAGGTGATAGTTATCTTGTATTGATAGGTCCCCTCTTAGATTATCTCTACCAAACACGTTTAGCTAAACAAATATAACAGGGGTTTTTTGCCTTGCGCATTTTTGGCCCACCGCGCAGGTTTTTCCCCTTTGCTATAGACGCTGGGTTTTTTATTATTCAGGACTTTTCCCCCAGCTAAACACACCCCACAACCAGGTCTCGCCGAGGCGCCGGAGCTAGGGAGACTGGCAACAGTCTCCCGCTGTTGCAATGACGGCACCCCACGGCTCCACCAACACTGACACTGTTCAAGTGTATGTAATAAAAATATGTATGTATGTGTGTCTCGTGTTTTACTTATTTTTGACCTTGAACGAAATACTTAACGTAATGCTAGATATTATATTTGACCTTGAACGAAATACTTAACGTAATGTTAGATATTATATTTACTTTGAACAAATAATTTTTCCGGGTACAAATAAACCGGTTAACGTAATTAGTAACGTAAAATAGCTGCCCTAGTCCCTAGTTTGCTCCGGGTCACATAAACCGGATAACGTAACTCTTTTCCTGGCAAATTGCCAGATGTCACTCCCCACCCGGAATATGGCTATAGGCCGGTCCGGGAAAAAAAGAGAAAAAAAAAGCGGTGACCGTCACACCTCTCCCAGTGGTGAACGAACTCCTGAAATACGCCCGGCTGAGGCGTCAATCGGCTCCCCCTCCGCATGAGTATTGCGACACCTCGACACCCCATGCAGCGGTGACAAACACTCAATGCGATGGTGGTCGGCACTGACACACTACGCAGGTGTCTGACATGGGTGTAGATAGCGAAGCATCAACAATGACACCCCATGCATGAGTAAATTTCCAAATTAACCCCTGTGGCAGGAGTTGACACCCGGGTCGTGTGTAGCGATTTTGTGAGTGTAGTCTCTGGCCGAAACTAGTGGCTAGAGCAAACATGAACTAAATGTATCCCTTTACAACTGATAAATATGTGTTTCCCCCTAGGGTTACATTGAAAAGGTCACGATTTTATAACTTAACCTTAGGTCACCGATATAGAAAATCCGAGATATTGTAGTCCCTAATGACCTCATGACGTGCCATGAGTTTCATGTGCTCGATTAACCATTGTGCCGGTGGTGCTACAGGTAGAAGTTATTCGGTGGTCATGTCATTTGACCTGACCTGACCTGGCTGGGACCCATTTTTTTGCCAAAACGTGGCTTAGCTATTCATTTCAAGTTACTGAAAGTTTCAAGTCGATATCTCCGGTGGACGATGGACTTCACCTGTAATTGGGCTGGTACCTGTTAGTGATTAATAAATCATACATTAATCATACATCTCTATGCGTTTTCTGATTATGGCGGGAAAAACTAAAGGGGTGGGGGACGCCCCCCCCCCCTCCCAGCGTCTCCAGGGTTAATTCATATTCCGTTTTCGAACGTAGCCTATGCGTAGTTTATACGGGACTTTGACGGCCAAGGGCTGGGACTTTTAAACCTTTAGAGGACATGAATCTGAGAGGTTAGAAAGAAGAAAAAACGCCATAATTCGGCCCAATTTCTAAAATTTCTAAAATTTCCGAAAAGATAATTAATTCATGCCTAGAGAATATAAAGTCCCATGTAAACGCAGTTTCTATCTACACTACAATTTGCGCATAAGTATCTCAAACATCTTGGCGTAGCCAAATAATATTGTAACGCTCAACTTCACTAATGAAATCAAATGCTTCGCTATTTGGCACATGTTACGTTTCATCGTCAATACTAGGGATGTACCTAGGGACCGATGACCTTGAGTATCCAAGCCCACCAAAGACAATGGGTAGTAGATCTCTCGAGAGAAAAAAAAACTAGTTATTACGACGTTATCATTTTTTGACGCGATCTGTTCCCCGTGCTTCTCTCATTTTGACCAAACTCCAGAAAGCCTGTGCTCAGCTTCCAACAGGTATGCAGCAACTGGTTGACATCAGGTCCTGGATCCGTTGGAATTATGCCTTCCAAAGCCATGCGCGAGACCGTCTCCACATTTGCTGCGATGCTGTATGTTGTAAAAATCAGCCATGTATCGCGCTAACAAATTACACATACCTGCTACGAAAATATCGTATCGGTTCACCAGTCACCACTACTGCGTGTTGTCATTGACCTCATTTCGTCAACTCTCGACAGTTGTACCGCACATCAGTAGCTCACGCACCTAAAATTTGCAAATCAGTAGCACACACGGTACCTTACACAACATTGATTTATCATGTCTCAGATCCCATGCTGTAGGGGGCCCGCTCAAAATTAAGTGACCGAAATCCGCGAACTTTTCTTTTAAAAAAAACAGGTGGGGGCCCGCACACAAGGGGACCCGGCTCTTAGGGCTCTGACCCCTGCCCCCCCCCCCCCCCCCCCCCCCCCCTTCCCCTCCCAATGGAATCCTGCGTGCGACACTGCTCTCAGCCGCCACTTTCCCATAAGTCAGGGGTGGGGTGCTTCTGCACGTGCACACGTGTGCACCACGTATTTGTATATCAGAAACTACTTCCCTGATCGAGTTGGAATTCACCATACATTTCCTTCGCGTTCGCTCGTGCATCGCCAACTACGGCGCCTTACTGGTTCGGTAAACAAAAGTTATGGAATAAAAATGACGAATGCGGAATGACCACAGGGTGAATAGATTTGACCTCGTGGACGGTCACAGGATAAAAAATACCACATGGATCTTTGCATTGGCGGATCGAGAACGGGTGGTTTGGGGAGGGGGGGGGGATGAATTAAATAAAGTCTCACACCATTCTGAAAACGCATCGGATTTGGCTTGCTCTTGATAGCTGATTTAAAGCAAACCTTTCCTTAGTAAAGGTTTCTTAGATTTTCAACTATATCAGGAAATGTGTCAATCTTGCGCCGATTTCATGCGGTTGAGTGGGGGGGGGGGGGGCAATTGTCCATTCTGCCCAACCGTAGATCCCCCACTGGATCTTTGTATTTTGCAAAAGATGCGGAACTCTAGTGAAAATTGGGCAAATTTAGCCATTTCCTTTGGATTTATATGCATTTTCATGTTTCCCCAATTACTAATAATTGGGAGGTCAATAATTGTAGGCGTTTATGACCTGATTAAATCCTGTGAGTATCTAACTGATCGGTCAAACAATGTGGCTGCGGCACGACCTTACATTTGTGGAGATGGGATCACTAGACTTGACTTGTGACGTGACCTTAGGAGACCCGAGGTAAACAAATTAACAGGATTTAGGCAATTGATAGGCAAGCAGTTGTACCAAAAATGGCGGAGCGAAATGGCGTCGTTTTCCGCTATTTCAAAAAACCTAAGGGGGAGGGTATGTCCGCCCCCTGGATCCCCCACTGGCGGATCCAGGGGGCGGACATCAAGGGCAAATGCCCCCCCCCCCCCCTCACAAGAATCTGGGGGGATGCAATACAAGTATGTTCCCTCCCCCTGCGCGTTCCAAGCACTGCACGTGAAAAAACAATAATCTTAGGAGGAAACTTCATGATATAGGAAGTTTGTCTTCTCTCAAGTGATTTAATTTGAAGTTTGTATGTATCCCTTGCTTTCAATGATAGACAAAACAGCGCACCTGATGCAATTCAAGCAGCCCCGGTGACATGCGCCCTGCTGTGGGAAGGGGGGGGGGGCAGATTCTGCCCCTCCCAGATTTTCTCGATAACTTTAAAACTGTAGAAGCGCTCGCTCGTCTTAACGTGGTATATGGGAAAAATCTGAATATGAGCGGCCAGGCCCGGCCCGTGGCGACGCTTTTGAGAAACTCATATCTCTGCAACCACACGTCCGATTAGCAAGCTGACTTCTTTGCTGAGCAGCCCCATCCAACCTACCCTGTTTGAGATCGGTACCGACTCATATGGGTGACTACCACTGCGCGTGGCGCGTGCCGCGTGAGGGGTGTTGAAAGGTGTTTTTCTCGCAAAAACTCTGCAACGGCTGAGCCGATTGTGTGCAAATTTAGTGTATGGTTCGGGACCCCTCAGCCGCCAATTCTCCACAAGTCAGGGGTGGGGTTCCTCTGCACGTGCGCACGTGCACACCCCTATTTTATATCTCAGGAACGGCTGAACCGATTGCGTTCTAATTTGGTGTGTGGTTAGGGACCTATCAGCCGTTGCCTTTCCACAAGTCAGGGGTGGAGTGCCTCTGCACGTGCGCACGTGCTCACCCCTATTATATATCTCAGGAATGGCTGAGCCGATTGTGTTCCAATTTGGTGTGTGGTTAGGGACCTCTCAACCGCCAGTTTCCCACAAGTCAGGGATGGGGTGCCTCTGCACGTGCGCACGTGCACACCCCTATTCTATATCTCAGCAACGGCTGAGCCGATTGTGTTCAAATTTGGTGTGTGGTTAGGGACCCCTCCGCCGCCGCCTACCCAAAGTCATGGGTGGGGTGCCTCTGCACGTGCGCACGTGCGCACCTTTTTTGTATCTCAGGAACTACTTGCCCGATCGGGTTGAAATTCACCATACATTTATTTCGCGCTCGCTCGTGCATCGCCAACTACGGCGCCTTACTGGTATATGGGAAAAATCTGATTATGAGCGGCCCGGCCCGTGGCGACTCTTTTGAGAAGCTCATATATCTGCAACTACACGTCCGATAGACAAGCGGACTTCTTTGCTGAGCAGCCCCATCCAACCTACCCTGTTTGAGACCGGTGCTGACTCATGTGGGTGGCTACCGTGCCGCGTGAGGGGTGCCGTGGCGCGTGCCGCGTGAGGGGTGTTGAAAATTGTTTTCTCGCAAAAACTCTGCAACGGCTGAGCCCATTGTGTTCAAATTTGGTGTGTGGTTAGGGACCCCTCAGCCACCACTTTCTCACAAGTCAGGGATGGGGTGGGGTGCCTCTGCACGTGCGCACGTGCACACCCCTATTATGTATCTCAGGAACGGCTGAGCCGATTGTGTTCGAATTTGGTGTGTGGTTAGGGTCCCCTCAGCCGCCGCGTTCCCACAAGTCAGGGATAGGCTGCCTCAGCACGTGCGCACGTGCACACCCCTATTCCATATCTCAGGAACGGCAGAGCCGATTTTGTTCATTTTTTTTGTGCGGTTAGGCACCTCTCAGCCACCACTTTCCGACAAGTCATGGGTGGGGTGCCTCTGCACGTGCGCATGTGCGCACCCTTTGTGTATCTCAGAAACTACTTGCCCGATGGAGTTGAAATTCGCCATACATTTCCTTCGCGCTCGCTCGTTCATCGCCAACTACGGCACCTTACTGGTAGATATCAACGTGAAACTTGCAATATCTTATACTGCTTCAATTATACGTCTTCTCACCAAATTTCAATGAAATTAGTGTAGTATTGTGGGAGATAATAACGTTTTAATGACGTCATGTCATGCCATTTTTGGTGGAAAAACAATAAATGCTTGAAAAATTGTAAAAAATAGAGTTTCAAAGCAAATTGCAAATAAAAAACCCCTCTTCCCCTCGGAAAAATGTCCACAAATCAATTTTTTTGTGAATTCGAAAAGTGATTTCTTAAGCTCGAATACCATATTTATATATATATATATATATATATATATATATATTATATATATATATATATATATATATATATATATATATATATATATATATATATATATATATATATATATATATATATATATATATATATATATATATATATATATATATATATATATATATATATATATATATATATATATATATATATATATATATATATATATATATATATATATATATATATATATATATATATATATATATATATATATATATATATATATATATATATATATATATATATATATATATATATAATATATATATATATATATATATATATATATATATATATATATATATATATATATATATATATATATATATATATATATATATATATATATATATATATATATATTATATATATATATATATATATATATATATATATATATATATATATATATATATATATATATATATATATATATATATATATATATATATATATATATATATATATATATATATATATATATATATATATATATATATATATATATATATATATATATATATATATATATATATATATATATATATATATATATATATATATATATATATATATATATATATATATATATATATATATTCTTCGGATAGTAAATCACGATGACCGGTGGCAGTCAGCGCTCAATAGTACATATGCTAATAATAACTGTATACATACACCAAATGTATGTACCGAACTGTAACAAACAACTATGTATGTACGAACTGTAACAAACAACTGGTAACAGTGCAAATGGTTTGAAAGAAGCAAGAGGCAGAACGATTTTTCCGCACATAAATGGTCCCTGCGGATCTGGAAGAGCTTAGGGCGAGATGGCTTGGAGAGATGGTCCTGGCCTGGTCTTCGGTCCGGCAAGTTGGGCACCGCTGGAGCAGCTTCCTGGTGCCGATATCCGCGTCTTTGCTGTCGCGTCGTTTTTTCGGAACTGGGCAGACTAGGGCAGACTAAAATTTATCCCACTTGAAAGTTAATATTTTATGAAGGGAGTGGGCCCTGGGGAGTGGCTCTTAGGTACCGCCAAGGAGAGACTCTGCCAGACGCTTAATGAATTCATTTTCCCATTTTCCAAATTTGTATAAGCAATTGCGTATTTTGTGTCATACTGCGAAGCGGCGTGAAATTTTTAAGTTTTGAATTGTGGATAGCTGGATTTTGACTGCTTCCAAGGCAATTTTTACAACTGTACGTCCAACCGTTTTTGTTTTGGGGGGGCATAGTTTCAGGGCCTTTGGGGGGAGGCATGGCCCTTTTGCCCCCCCCCCCCCCCCCTGGATCCGCCCCTGTTGCACATTAACATTGGACATACCTATTCATGACTGCCTGTGAGGTCTGAACTCAAAATCACGCGACGTAAAACAAAACATCGCGGTTTATGTCGGTCTTCTGCTATAGCAACTGCGCTACCGTAAACATATTTCACAATTAATAAAATAATTAAGGGAAAGTTTATCAAGGAAGGAAAGTAAATAACAGTCAATAACTTGCAAACGGTAAATCGCACAGACATTCAAATGGTACCCATCGGTCATGCATACTCGACGCCCCTAACGTTTTAGATGTTTTAAAACTTCACTATTTAGTCACTATGCATCTTTAAAGACACTATTATGTATTTGTTATGTTATTTAGAATGTATCTTACCTAAACAATGTTGAAACAAAACACAAAATCCGGAAGGTGTAACGACTGATCGTCCACTACGATCGTCGCCATATCTATGCAGATAGATATATCGACTCAGGAAGATTCACAAGAAAAATAAGGATCGTCCATGACGTCATTGGAACAATGACTTGACTTAACCTAACCTAACATAACCTAACCTAACCTAACCTAACCTAACCCCGCCATTAAGTCCGAACGAGACGAAACCTAAGATTCGCTCGTAGCCATTAAGTCCGATCGGGACGGAACCTAAGATTCCTCGTAGCCATTAAGTCCGATCGGGACGAAACCTAAGATTCGCTCGTAGCCATTAAGTCCGATCGGGACGAAACCTAAGATTCGCTCGTGGCCATTAAATCCGATCGGTTCTGTGACGTCATAGCCGGGCCGCCGTGAACGCCGTATATACTTGTCGTATCAAGGTCGGTCGTCATCAGCTGACGTAAACAAAGTTTCGCGGGCGACGGAAGCGGCGAGATATTAATTATTGAAGTTATAATTAGTTATAGTGCAAAATGTGTTGGGGAACACATCCATAGTTACTAAACGTGATATTCTCTATCGATTGGTAGGTATATTATAGGGATTTACTAATAAATAAGGCGGTACGACAAGTATGTACCGCCTACCCATCGTTTCGGTGCATCATGACGGGTGCAGTGGTGAATTATAATCAAAGGGATCGGCCCAGGCGCGCAACCAGAAAACATATTTCGGGAGGGGGAGGACACGGCTGTTGGGGTCGTCATCTCCAGTCCAAAAGGGGCCTCATTTCCGATCCAAAGGGGTGCCGCCGGCACACACGAGTCGAGAGGCGACACCTGCACTCGCAGCCCCCCTCCCCGCGAGGCATGCAGGGGCGCCGACTGCAGTCACGACTCACAACGCATTATGCCGCCCTCGGAAGGTATCTCGTCGCCCTCGGAAGTATGGGTGGATCTTTTCAGATAAAAGTTGGTGGGGAAAACTATCACATTGTCTGGTTGTTTTGCATGTTTGAAGTGAAAAATGGTCATTTTAACGCCAGGGACCGTTCAAATCTGGCTAAAGTTGGTGGGGAAAAGCGGGAAGTTTCTGGGGCCTCACCATTTGAATAGGAAACTCCACCCGCCCTCGCAAGACATCTTGCCGCCCTCACAGCGCATTATGCCACCATCGGAAAGCATCATGATTCATGGCGCCCTGGGAAGACATCTTGCCGCCTTCGGAAGGAATTTTGCCAACCTCAGAGCGCATTATATCGCCCTCGGAAGGCCTCGAAAGACATCTTGACACCCTCGGAAGGCATCATGCCGCCCTTGGAAGACATCTTGCAGCCCTGGGAAGGCATTTGCATGCCCTCAGAGCGCATTATGCCGCCCATGTAAGGCATCATGCCGCCCTTGGAAGACATCTTGCCGTTCTTGAAAAACATCTTGTCGCCCTCAGAGTGCATTATGTCGCCCTCAGAAGACGTCTTGTCGCCTTCGGAAGGCCTCGGAAGACGTCTTGCCGCCCTCGGCAGGCATCATGCCGCCCAAGGAAGACATCTTGCCACTCTCGGAAAGCATTTTGCCGCCCTCAGAGCGCATTATGCCGCCATCAGAAGACGTCTTGCCGCCCTCGAAAGGTATTCTGCCGCTCTCAGAGTGCATTATGCCGCCCTTTGAAGGTACCATGCCGCCATCGGAAGACATCTTACCGCCCTCAGAAAGCATTTTGCCGCACTCAGAGCACATTATACCATCCTTGGAAGGCATCATGCCGCCCTCCTCGGAAGACATATTGCCGCCCTCGGACAGCATTTTCCCGCCCTCAGAACGCAGTATGCCGCCCTTGGTAGGCATCATGCCTACCTTACTAAACCTCCGTTCCTGGCGGAGCGCAGGACTTGTATTTGAGACCGAAGGTCGACCGCGCAGCGGCCGCTACCACGATGTGACCTTACTGGATACATATCTGACGCATTTCACACACAAAACAGCCCACGTTGTTTACATTTCAGTGGTAATGGCGGAGTCGTTGCGGTCGGCTGAGGCGATTGACGGGTGATAAAAATCATTATTGTCAGGTAATTACTGAGAATGTCCCTGTTTTGAGTGCAGTTCTGATGAAATCAGACGTGTACAGGCTGGCCGAAGTGGCGCCGTCACTGGTCGGAGGGGCGCCGTCACTGATCGGAGGGGCGCCAGCTTTGCATAGGCGCCTGGGGTCCAAAGGACCAGGTCATGCCCTGAATGACCGTATACTCGGTACGCCACTGCCTATGGGCGTTGCATATACAAAAACGACTTCAAAATTCCTCCGTCCCCCCAACTTTCAGAAGGTTGCGACGCCCTTGGTTGGTAGCCTTATTGATGTTTAGCTATCGCGAATCTTCGTGTGGGGGAACACTGCGCGAACCCCATTGAGAATGTGAGAATGTGATTAGGGGAATGGGACCTCAAGGTCAATATTCAAGACAAGACCTGAAGAATGGGTCTGACGCCCGTTTGCGAGGTACCACCGTTGTCACCGAGAATACCTTAGTCAATGACGCACATTCTTCATATCATTTATATTTCCTAAAAATAAGAAGCTCCTGTGCCACATTCCATAATGTTGTATGTCGGCCGGCCGGCCGGACCCTCGCGCCCCGAGTTTTCCTTGTTCAGCCGGATTAACGAGTACGCGGTCCGGATAAACGAGTCAGTCGCGCGGGTACGCTGGGGCCACGGAGATTCCAGTCCAGGCGCAGTAGTCCATGGTGCCATTGAAACTCAGTCCAGGCGCAGCAGTTTCAAAGTTACAACCTAGCTTCTACGCTATTCTGCTCCTTCTAGCTGCTCTGTCGCGAATCAGCTGCTATTTCTGCTGACAGAGCGGGCGGGCCCAGTGATTGCAGTAGCGGTCGTGCCACCCGGCATCCGGGATGATCTCAACACAGTGCTCGCCGCCGGGGTCCTCTCCTGTGTAGCTGTCCGGCTGACCGTTGTCCCAGTACGGGCCGTTGGAGGCCACAGCGGCGCCGTCGGAGCCGACGAAGGCCCCGCGGCCGGATGGGTCCGTGATGCCTAGCCACACCTGCGACCCCAGAGCCAGCGCCTGGGTGCAGAGCTGCTCGTCGTCAGAGCGCGGCACGGCCAGTCGTCCGCCGTGGTCAGCGCACAACTTCTCGGCGTCAGCGTGCGGGAGCGGGTGGGGTAGCCGCTGGTAACAGACGCCGCCGCAGCGTATGTAGCCCTCCGCGCAGTCATCAATCCGGGTACAGTAGCAGACGCCTGTGGCGACGGCGGAGCTCGGCGGAGGGGCCGAAGCGTAGTCCGAAGTAGGGGCTTTGGCGTAGTGCGAGGTAGGGGCTGTGGCGTAGCCGGTCGGAGGCTGGACAGGGGCACAGCGAGTGGCCAGGGCCTCCAGCACCACCTCCTGCAGGTACTGACGAAGTGTCCCCGCCGTGTACAGGCCAGCGCAGCCCGGCTGCGTCAGACACCAGCAGGTCAGCGCGGCCAGCAGGACGCTCCAGCACCGCTCAGCCATCTGTCAGCACAGGACGGGCCTTCCAGAGAGTAACTCATACGGGGAGCTCCCTCCACGCACCACCACCAGCGACTCACGGTCAGCGACTGAGCCTCCTCCGCGCGCCAAACAGGCCGGCTAATCCATGTTTTTTTCACTTTATCCGGCTCCCGCCGGTGGTGTGTTTACATACAAAAAACAAAGCACACAATCACAACACCCGCTTCACGCTTCCACATCAACAGTTTAAAAAAAAGATTACAAAATATCTTCCGAAATATTACAAAAACGTATCATCCCACACAGCACCACACACCAGCCCACCCGAACGACACTCGCAACCAATCAGGCGTCTAGTTCACTATAAGTATAAGCTATCGCATCGGCACACTGGGCAAGCGCAACGGTCGGGGGCGGCAGCAACGACAGCAGCCGCGGCGGCGGCAGCGGCAGCAGCAGCAGCCGCAGCATGCGGTGCTTTGGGGCGGCCTGGGAAGGACGGGCCGGAGGCAGAATGCCGGAAGGCGGAGGCGTGTATGCTGTATTTTTGTGGTATTATTTTATATTGTAGTATATGTTATTATACTATATTGAATAATATGGTTTGTATGGTATTGTTATGTTACTGTACTTTGTTGTATGGTATTAATATATGTTATTATACTATATTGTATAATACTATATGTATTGCTATGTAGTATTGCATTGTAATTATATATTTTTGTACTTAATATTGTGTTATGTTGTTGCAATAATGTGGTTTGTATGGTATTAATATGTTATTATACTTTGTTGTATGGTATTAATATATGTTAGTATACTATATTGTGTAATACTACATTTATTACTATGTAGTATTGTATTATAATTATTTGTTTTTGTACTTAATATTGTGTTATGTTGTTGCAATATCAATCATATGTATTAACGGAATTGACTTCAACTGCTTCCATTTGCCATGGAATTCAGTTATGTTACCAGCTAATCTAGCTGAATGGAACTCCTTGTCGGCTTCTAATTTAAGAGTAGTCACGAATTGCTGTATTGATGGTTTACAATTATTATGTCTGGCGCTATATATAGTCATCTTTGCTATCGAGTTTATAAGTATTTGAATATCTTCACACTCATCCAAATTTGGGAAAAACCATGTTTTTGTACTTGTGTGGGAAACGAAACCGAAGTTAAATCTAAGGATGTGTGCAGTTGTTGTAATAAAGATTTGAACTTCCATGCACTCCCAGAATAGATGGTATAGAGTTTCCACATGGGCAGAACAAAACGAGCATAGGTCGTCTTCAGCTTTGCCGATGATGTGTAAAAATTTGTTGGTTGCCATAATCCTCGAAACTAAACGAAAATGAAATGCTTGAATATAGGTATTTTTAGTAACATTACTTATATCTAACATGGTTCCAGGGCGGAAATGACCGACATCTCTCATCCACTTATCTTGCAAGTTTGTCTGTGATTTTTCGTATTTGTTTCTTAGACATGAAATATATTCCTTATATGCTAGCAGTGATATTCTAGCATTACTATTTACTAAGCTTATTTTGTGCGGTATAAGAGGATATACTATTACTTAACGATACTTGGAAGACTTCTTATAAGGGACGTATAGCAAAGAAATGTCATACGAATGCCATACACAACTTCTAACTCGTCTTTTGTATATAGTGTTCCTGTTGTATTATTTATAAGGTCTGCAACAAATCTTAGTCCTTTGCTATCCCACGTTTTTATTATACACGTATTACATTTTGATGCATTGGAAAACCAAAGTTTTTCTGTTAATATTTGATTATTACGAGGTTGACTTAATGCACAATAATCGCTCCAGGCTTCAATTACCTCTTTCCAAAAAGGATTTTGTATATTATTTCTAACTTTTTTGAGAGCTTTCGTGCCGTATGTTAGCAGTTCTTGAATGGGGGGCAGTTTTTTCCGTAATATAGTGGACCAGTCGTGTTGTGATTGATTCAGTCTTCTTAGCCATGTTACCTTCATACTTTTAATAAAGCTACTAACGTCAATCATTTCTAATCCGTCATCCTCGCGCCCTTGAATAATTTTTGTTCGCTTAACTTTGTCATTTTTATCTCCCCATAGAAATCGAAAAAGTGTTGTTTCAATTTTCTTAATGTCTTTTTTAGGGGGTGAAGGTAATGCTAAAAACAAATGAACCATTTGGGATATAAGCATAGATTTGATCACAGTAATCCTACCAATTAGTGTAATATGTCTTCTCTTCCATTGCAATATTTCCTTTTCAATTAAGGGTAATCTGTACTTTAGGTTCGATGTAAATATTGATTCGTTGTTTTTATTAAAAACTATACCTAATATTTTCAACTCATTTACGTATTGTATCCCATGTAAATGACTTTCTGGACAAACTGAATGTGTTCCAATAGGAAGGCATTTTGTTTTATCAACATTTAGTTGTAAACCTGACATGGATGAAAACTCATTTATTTCAGAAATAGCACTAGTAATCGATTCTGGTCGATCATCAAGAAACAAAATTAAATCATCTGCATACTGGGAAAGACGTACTTCTATTTCGTTATACAATGTGATACCGCGTAATTCTGTCGACTGCTTTAATTGATTAGCCAATGATTCTACTACAATATTGAAGAGGTATCCTGAAACGGGGTCTCCTTGTCTTATTCCGCGATTCATATTTATATTTTCTCCCAAATATCCATCCATAAGAATTCTTGCGAAGTTATTTTTGTTCAGATAAGCAAGCTGAATTAAATGGTTAAATTGGTGTCCAAAATTGCAACACTCTAGCGCCCGTAATAAGAAATTCCACGATAATCCATGGTTACTATAGCAACAGGTTATGCAGATCATACGTCACATATTCTGAAGCTGTATTATGTATGTACATACTAAGGCTGTATTACCATTGACTAAGGCTGTATGACTGAGGCTATTTGAACAAACTGACCCGGTTTTTGGAACCAGCACATCTCCACCAATCCAGAAAGGTAAGGTAAGCCGACATGTTCCCAGTAGGAACTTCAAGGCAAGGGCGCCGCCACCTTGCGAAAGTAGGGGGGGACGGAGGCATTCTGAAGTCGATTCTTTCCATGCAACGCACATAGGCGTAATGTTAAAATATCCAAATGTGGGGCGGGGGGGGGGGGGGTACACGCCCCCCGTCCCCCCTGTGGCGGAGCCCCTGCTTCAATGGGCCATCCCCAAAACACCGCATTCCCCGTTGGCTCCCCGTTGGCTTGGAGGTGTTGAAGGCCACGGACCATGACTTTGGTGACGTCATCACTTATGAATATCAAACATTTGGCGGGGCTGGGCTAATCCCATAGGCCCAGGAACAGGGGGGCAGAGGTGGCGCTTGCCCCCCCCCCCCCCCCCCCCCCCAACTTCGGGACCGGGGGGAAGGGATCGGCGCCCCCCCCCCAACTTTGGCGAGCCTGATCTTAACGTTGCGTAAAAGAAGGCTTAATCGTCATATAAGACACCGAAAATATCAGTTTTTCACAAAATTATCCACATACCACATCTCTCCTCGTGTCTTCCTTATTGTTGTCCTATTGCCAGCGAGGTTCAGTTCAGCGAAAGCATGACGCGACAAATTTAATTTGGTAGCGTTCATGATAGGAGCATATCCAAAAAAATAATCTAGACTTAATCCACAGAGCGAACTCTTGTGGAGTAAGTCCAGATTAATAAAATAATAAATCCACATTATATCTTACCGTGAATTTCTAAAAAAGTTAATGGAGAAAAATGTGGGTTTCATAGCTGTAGAACCAGATTTTTCCAACTGCTTGGATTGACAGCTGAAATTACTTTCTGAAATGCTTTCAAATTGAGCAGAAGTTTTGTCTTTGGTCAAACACAAAGTTGATGGGGCCAAAATAAAGTTGATGGAGCCATTTTTGCGATCAATTTTGACTGTTTGGCACGCCATTGTTCAAGGTGGACCCAGAACGGCAAAGAAGTTGGTGTAGGGGCCAGCTCCCCAAAAGTCTACCACTATCCTCAAAACTTGTCAGATTTCGCTGCGTTACGAATGAATAGCTGCTTTAAAACAAACTGCCCTGAATTAAAGTCGGTTATAATTCCTTTTCAATAGGAAAATGTGTCAATTTTCGATAGACTTCAGCCGTTTTAAGGACCATGGCCCTTTTATAGGTCCAGGAAATGGGGGACAGAGGGAGCGATTACTTTTTATTTGGACAGAGGGGCGATTACCTCTTATCAGGGTTTCGGGACCATGGGCACTCCTCCCTAATTTTGGCGTGGCTGACCTTATCGTTCGTTTCTATTCTGATCTTAAACACTCCTGAACCAATTTTGCGCCGATTAAGTTCAGAGTTTGTGATAACGTAATAGCCCGGTCTGGTACCACTTATACATCTGTGACGACGGGATTAGGGCAAACCAGACGCTCTGACAAGCTGGAAAATACCATTCATACAATGTAGATAAAAAACGAACACGTTAGTTTCGGATATATTTTCTACAATCACCCTTGCACACTTTCGTACTAAACTTGCGGCCTGCGGGAATCATGCATCGGAGTTTCGCTAGATCGTGCATTTAAAACTGTTTAAAGTGAAATAATGCCCTTTTGATTTGTTTGCAACAATTTCTTGGGCTACCGTTATGGTATACAAATGATGTGGTCTTAATTTAAGAATGAAATACAATTATTCCCTAATTCGAAGTTGGAAGTTTGTAAAAATTAAAAAGCAATTACATATACTTCTTTGGGAGTTCATGATCGGTGTTTTCCCACCCCTATTTGGAGCTCGACATATGTGGCGCTTTTGTATCAATCTGTTCAACGTTGAATACCTTTCGTTAAATTACCTCTCAACAAATCGCATACACTAAATACGTAGCCGTCCGGGGCCAAGTTAATCCGCCGAATGCATCATGGTTTTCTGAAACGTGTATTGATTAATTATGGGAAACGGTTCAGATAAATGTTTCATGTGTGCATTGAAATGTATTACATACCTGTTTGTTGAAAATTCCTGGGAAAACATCCAATTTATTTTCAAAGAAATAAGTCGAGAATACTAAATAGGTCGCCACCCGGGCCCAAGCTCAACTTCCGATTTCAATGCACTTTTTCAAATGTTTGTTGATTGTTCATAGAAGTTTGGTACATATTCGCAAAAGATAGTGTATGGAACATATGATATGCCTTCATGATAAATATAAATGCGCGTAAGCAGGCTAATTTTATCTCGGACAGTGAATTTGTTACCAAATACTTGTGAGTACCGACCGTTATAAGCGGAACGCTTATCAACTTTAACTCGAAATATCTCTTCGGTAAGGATGTTTATATGTAAAATGTAATCAATTTACAATATATTTGGGTCTCGTCTGTTGATTTCAAGAAATAACTCCAATATTGTGGAAAAGGGTCCTTATTTCTATTTAAAACCATCTTGTTTTTCATATATGCTTAGACTCACATTAAAAAAAATAGGAAATGTTTTGATTTTCGGTCGATTTAACCCTATTTGTAACAGGGGGGCGGATTCCGCCCCCCCCCCCCCCCCCCCCTCATGTTTTTCGCAGATATCTCCAGAACGGCTGGGAGCAGGCCCATTAAATTGTGGGACTTTTAATAGAATTGAACTCCGCATTTGGAGTCAAAATTTTGAGTTCTTAACTTGAACAGAGGCGGTTCCAGGGCACAGTTTTGGGTGGGTTCGGAGGCGACATTTGACGAAAATACGGAAATGCGATCTTCACGGTTTCTTCCTAACTGCATCAAGTATGAAGGAGTTACATCGGCTTACCGTGATTGCAACAAGTGCAAATTAGATGATGTTAATGAAATATCATACAAAATTGCATGGCAGAGGCATTTCAGGGGCTAGAAAAGGGGGGGGGGGGGGGGTTCCAGGAAGTATTCAATGCTTGGCGGGAAGCCAATAGAGCAATGTAAGGGGCATTTATAGCTATCAAGATGTAAAATATAGCTTCTGCTTCCATTATTTGCATAATTTATTACATATAGAGTTTCAGGGGCGTGTTCAGGAACATGAAAAGGGGGGTGACTGGCATGGTGATGACGATATGCCAGCGAAAACGGCGCAATATACGTTTAGCTTATAATAATATATGCACATATGAGACCAGAAAAAGGGAATAAAGTCATTTTTTTTGCAGAGACGCGTTCAGGAATGGAAGAAAGGGGGTCATATTATTGCAAGGAAACTAAGGGGCATGGGCGTACAATGACATAACATACTGCAGTTTTCGGATGAAACACGCACCACAGGCTACTCTACGAACGTTTATAAGATAATAGGCGAGTCCAGGTAGGGTAAAAGGGGGGTAAGCAATGTTAATTGAAGTTGTAAGTGAAATAGTCACTGTTGACTAGTTAGTATCATAATAGCGGATAATATACTTATCAAAAGGTCTTGCGCCGCCCTAGTTTGGATCCTGGATACGCCTATGATGAAGTACAACATGCAAAAAGGAACTATCTATGATCAGTAACATATTTATAGTGCTGGGTAGCAACTTGTCTGCGGTTAATACTTTCTCCAATTTTACCCCCCTTTTTCACTAACCTAGTGCCGCCTATGGCAAAAAATATGATTTATAACTCTTTTTTTCTAATATCTCAATCACATACCATTTCATTTATCAAAAAAAAACATAAAAATGGTTTTATTACGCATTTACTTCACCCCCATATTGAGTGACCTGCACACGCCTATGATTTTTGAATTTTCAAACGTCACCGTCATATATCAATTTCCGATTCAATCTCTATCGATTCCTATTAGTTGTGTTAAAATCGGTCGATAAACATGAAAGCTATGTTGGATCAAAAGTACCACTAAAATTTGTAGTTTTTGCCCCCCTGTTGCCCCCTATCCCAAATTTATATTTGTGTTATTATTTATAAATGTAGATCTTGTTGAGGGGAACCAAACACCGTTTCATTTTTGAAAATCGGACGGGTAGATCTCGAGATCTCCGGGGGGGCGGAATCCGCCCCCCCCCCCCCTGTTACAAATAGGGGTAGCCAGGAGCCTGTTACAAATAGGGTTAAGTCGTTTTGGAGCCATGTCCTTATTCCCCTATGGATCAGTCCCTGGTCCTGACTCACCTAAAAGTACAGTGAACTGTCAGTGGCCCCAAGGATGGTGGGATGATGGGATCTTTCATAAGGAATGCTATTTTTACACCATCTCCGCAGAAACAGCACCAGTGTAGACAACTAGTTAACATTATTTTGTTTTACGATCATCGCAATATATGATTGAAAGAGCAAATATATATATATATATATATATATATATATATATATATATATATATATATATATATATATATATATATATATATATATATATATATATATATATATATATAGATATAGATATAGATATAGATGTAGATATAGATATAGATATAGATATAGATATAGGATATAGGATATAGGATATAGGATATAGGATATAGGATATAGGAGACAGGAGACAGGAGACAGGAGACAGGAGACAGGAGACAGGAGACATGAGACAGGAGACAGGAGACAGGAGACAGGAGACAGGAGACAGGAGACAGGAGACAGGAGACAGGAGACAGGAGACAGGAGACAGGAGACAGGAGACAGGAGACAGGAGATAGGAGATAGGAGATAGGAGATAGGAGAAAGGAGATAGGAGATAGGAGATAGGAGATGGAGATAGAGAGAGAGAGAGATATATATATATATATATATATATATATATATATATATATATATATATATATATATATATATATATATATATATATATATATATATATATATATATATATATATATATATATATATATATATATATGTATATATATATATATATATATATATATATATATATATATATATATATATATATATATATTCCCTGCGCGCTGCGCCCGCGGTCGGCTGCGGCGCCGGGAACTCCGCTCCCTCCCACCCACACCGCCATGTGCCTCGTCCTGCGAGCGTGTTGTGTGACTGAGTGTGTGCTGGGTGCTGTGGGAGTGACTGTTCACCTGAGGCTACCATCGACGTCGACCGAGCCGCCCCAAGCTAGCACCAGACCGACGACCCAGAATGCACCGTGACATCGCCCGTCACTTGGTGCATCTGGCACTGACTTACCTGTTGGTGTCGGCTGCTGGACCTGCACTCCTGCCAACCTGCACTCGACGAGCACCGTCCCCGCCTGCGCTATGTCAACGCGACGACGACCGTAAGACCTGTCGCCACATCACCCGGTCCCCGTTCCTACCGGCGCCGGCACCTCAGCCCGGCCGTAGTGACCTTGACCCCGACCGGTCCCTGGGCGGTGGCGTGACCCGGCGCGGCAGGCGCGGCGCCAGCGCCAGGCGCCGGGGGTGCAGAGGAGGCCGGGCGTGGCGGCGCTCCACTCCTGGCGGTCGTCAACTGAGTCTTCTGGTGGGGCTGGTGGGGCATCCAGTCTCTGCTACCCAAGATAGCGTCGCTGCAGCACGACCACCTGAATCGACTTCAGTACGACATCTGCGTCATCACCGAGACCTGTGGCCTTTCTCATAAATAATTTTCACAATCTTACTACTGTAGTAGAATTGTAGTTTCAAGTTTATTACTTACTACTGTCGCGTGTTTCATAAAGCGTAGTACATTGTACTGTTGTAGGCAAGGCGATATATACGATAGGTTGTAGGTTGTTAGTAACTTTGTCAAGGTTAGTAACAGCTAAGAGTGGGTCACTCCAGGACGTAAATGAGGTATTATTACTGTTCCCTCGCATAGAATGTGCGTGAAGAGTATTTTTTCTGATAGAGCCAGACGGCAGGATTTTATCAAGAAGCTATTTGCCGTAATTAAACTACTCCTGCCACCTTGTGTTTGAGAAGAAAGCTGAGCGGAGCGGACACCTTTTCCAAATATTTTGATAATGCACGCACAAACTGTATTTAAATCTACAATACCACGATTACAGACGTACGCATGAAGCAGCGTACAAACTTCAACACTTAATCTTTACCTTCCGGCCTACCGATGCGTTTTGACGGCGTTATAGATAGACATCGCTTAGATTGTAGTAATGCCTATAAATAACACGCAGTACAGGCAACGCAGCCTGCAGATAACTATGGGTGAACACTGCACATGTTATCCAGGTAATATGTGCAGCTTGCTCTGGAAACGCTTCGTAAGTCCTAAGTTGAGCATGAGCGCATCTTTGAGCACTTGTTATCGCGTCCCGATAGTAAGCAGTATCACACCGTACCGCCACTGCTCACAGCTCGTGAACCAACGCACTTCCGGCCGATCTCCCTCTTGGGCCTCTTGGCATCCCTCGACTAAGTTCAATCAGCATACAGTGCCGCACACCCGAACCGAACGGAGGCAGCTCCGGCCACGGTCAGTTCGGCTCGGCCGAGCACTGCTCCCTTGCCGGCTGCACCTTGCGATAATCGGGCTGCCCCTGTGACTACCGTCTGTCTGTCCTTATGTCCTTATGCATGCCTCCCTGTTCCGTCTGTCCGTCTGTCCGTCCGTCCGTCCGTCCGTCCGTCTGTCTGTGTCTGTCTGTGTCTGTCTGTGTCTGTCTGTGTCTGTCTGTGTCTGTCTGTCTGTGTCTGTCTGTCTGTGTCTGTCTGTCTGTTTGTCTGTCTGTCTGTCTGTTTGTCTGTATATCTGTATGTCTGTCTGTCTGTCTGTCTGTCTGTCTGTCTGTCTGTCTGTCTGTCTGTCTGTCTGTCTGTCTGTCTGTCTGTCTGTCTGTCTGTCTGTCTGTCTGTCTGTCTGTCTGTCTGTCTGTCTGTCTGTCTGTCTGTCTGTCTGTCTGTCTGTCTGTCTGTCTGTCTGTCTGTCTGTCTGTCTGTCTGTCTGTCTGTCTGTCTGTCTGTCTGTCTGTCTGTCTGTCTGTCTGTCTGTCTGTCTGTCTGTCTGTCTGTCTGTCTGTCTGTCTGTCTGTCTGTCTGTCTGTCTGTCTGTCTGTCTGTCTGTCTGTCTGTCTGTCTGTCTGTCTGTCTGTCTGTCTGTCTGTCTGTCTGTCTGTCTGTCTGTCTGTCTGTCTGTATGTCTGTCTGTCTGTCTGTCTGTCTGTCTGTCTGTCTGTCTGTCTGTCTGTCTGTCTGTCTGTCTGTCTGTCTGTCTGTCTGTCTGTCTGTCTGTCTGTCTGTCTGTCTGTCTGTCTCTCATGTCCGCCCTGCATATCCTGCTTGTCTATCCATCGTGACAGCTCTGCCCACGTCATGGGCGCCATCAATCATTACGATTACATAGACAGCACAGTTACACATAGTCCAGCCCATGATCAGCACTCCGAGTCGGCTGTGACCGGCTGCACGGTCGGTGTCGCCGTGGGCACCTCCTCCAGAACGATGCTGGGCCGGTGACAGACGTTGCTGGCGGCCGGAGCCAGTCGGCTGCCCGGCCGGAACGTGCCAAACGTGCCCACCTGGCCGGGCCCTGACCTCTCAGCGGTGGTGGCGGCGGCTGCAGCAGCGGGCCCTGGAGTCTCTCGCGTGGCCGGCGGCACCGCCTTCCACGGGCTGGGCAGCCGGAATGATGGCTTCTTCAGGATGCCGCTGGCGTAGATTTCCTCGGGGGTGGTGGTGTCTGCTTTCTCGGTGGTCGGCGGCGGCTCCACAGCTGTTGGAGATGAAGCGCCTGTTAACTGTCGTTTCCGAGAAGGACCCGGATATATCGTCGATTATGCAGTACAGTTGTTTGATTTAGACGTTACTTCAGACGCTACATGTTAAGCAACTCTTGGGTAAAGGGCTCAGAGTAAAAGACGAATAAGAAGCAAATTCGACCATGGCTAGAGTATTTAAAGTATTTACAATGTTCGCAAATCTGCTGATGGAAACGGGATGTTGATTTTCTGGCGAGACATGCAACAATAATAATTGGCAATGCTAAATACCTACACCATACTGCTTTGGTATGAGAACAGACAGATATAAGGGCCTTACCATAGATGCATAGTCGATGGCATAGCCAGATTAGCATGCTTTTAACAGCTTTACAGCTTTGAATGGTATATGACATTCGGCATCTGAATCGTTCGCTGGAGTAAAATAAAGTACTGACCAATTTTACACATGTCGTCGTACACAGTAATGTCTTCACTTTGCTTCAGAGGTGGCCAGTCCTTCTTTCGCTTGAGATCTTCTTCAATCTGCTCAAAAGGTAGCTTTTTGCGCCTTATATGCCGAAGCGCGTCGGCTAGTTTGATGCCTGGATACCCTTGTATCACATAGGCCTGAAAAGGATCAAGTTATCATCGGGTACTGCGCACAATTCTAAATTGACATCGCGAATCACGAAGTAAAGTAATTTGTTGCGCACAAGGCTCGATGCTATTTGAAAAGTTTATGCAAGGTCACAGAGAGGTCTTTTATCGTCCATCAAAGCCAAATGTGCAATAACTGTACTGATTTCAGTCCATTTGATTGAACACGCTTAATCGGTGTCATTTTAATTCACAACAAATAATTACTGTTCTGTGTCATGTAGACGTTTTGTTGTTTGAAATATGTTTATGATTGCAGATTTCTTCGAAGTTAAAATTTGAAAAAGAAAAAAGTGCATTACAAATACCTCTCAAAACCTTCCAATCCCCATGCGGTGAACTGAGAAGAACTCACCTAGGTGTCCAATCGCCGAGATGATGAGCTCACCTCCCAAATGTAGGAGAGCAGGCCCATGAATGTGACGAAGGCGGCCACCACCAGGTAGTACTCGGCGTAAGGGGCGTACTTCATCTGCAGGAAGGCAGTCCACACCGAGCCGCGGTAGAACATGACGAAGCCGCTGGCCACCAGAGCCAGCAGGATCAGCACCAGCAACGGACCTGACGACATGATGAGGAACAGATGGTAAGCCGGTTCGTGGAATCGATGCGGGCGATGATTCGCCTTCGCCCGCATCACTTTCGCCTCGATGGCAACACGGTCGTGTACTATACGGTTGGTATGGATGTGTGTCGTGAATGCCAAGAGGTAAGGAAGCTGTTACGAAACCTATGGCTTTCACATGGTGAGCAAGTGCCGGCCGTATTCGTATTAGTGGACGGATCCGAAGAAATTTGTTTGTCCTGTCCCCATCCTTGATCCAAATAAATGTATATGTCCTTCCCATCCTAACCACCGGCCACTTCAGAGAACGGGTAGGTATACACGTTATGGTCCGCTTTGACCATTACTTACGTTCGCTTTTCTCCGGATGTTATGGCAGTTAAATAACTGGATGAAAATAATAGCCTTTGCTCAAACTAAATTATAGCCGAAATGATTGGAAAAAGAAGACAGGAAAACTAGCCTATAATTCCCCTGTACGGCTTCCTCGGGGCTACCTAATGAGGAGCCACAAACCCTGAGGAATTAGCACTGAGGAAGCCGCATATAGGTGAAATATAGGCTAGTTCTTATTTCTCCTTTTCCTAATTCTATATTTTAATGTAAGCAAATGCTATTATTTCCATCAAATTCGCAAGATAGCAATCTTCATATCAGCCATCCAAGAAATATGCAACTAAAAACATACAGTTAACCTATATGAAAACATACATTTCCGCGATAATGACATAGTCACTGGATTTATGAATTTCTAATCTCTACAAAAATTATGTTACCGCTAAATTCATCAATCTGATCTGCTCGTTTCGCAGTGGGTGTTCGGACGCCCCCTCACGGTTTGTGTAGAACGGCCTCCTGTAGGGTGCTCCGGGTGAAAAGGTCACCCAGGACATGATGTGCACCAGGTTCATGGCCACGAACAGCGCCGACGCCTCGAACGTCGGCTGCAGCTTGTCCATCGTGTAGAAGCTCGTGATGGGCTTCGTCGTTACGGAAGCCGGCTGGAACCTGCAGCAGGTTGGATTGGATCAGACCGGGTCAGACCGGATCAGACCGGATCAGACCGGATCAGACCGGATCAGGCCGGATCAGGCCGGATCAGACCGGATCAGACCGGATCAGACCGGATCAGACCGGATCAGACCGGATCAAACAAGATCAGACTGCATCAGAGCGGATCGCTTATTTCTTTCAATTTCGTCATGTTAACAAAAAACAAAAAACAACGCCTGCGGTTATATCCACGTGATCACAGTTCTGAGCATTACCCGGGGCTGGGTGGCTGTGTAGTAGACTGACCAGAGATGGGTGGCTTTAGCGGACTGCCTGGGACTAGATTTGGCCGCCGTTTAGTGTAGCGTAGTAGGAATTCACCCTGATTAATCGGCCGTTTAGTGTAGTAGAAACTGATCAGGGCTGGATGCGCATGCAGTGGAATGTAGTAGGAACTCACCATGTATTGTATTGTATTGTATAATAACGAACAATCCACACGAATGTGGTTTTTACAGTTCTGAGTCAAAAATGGATACACATGGGATAAGACATGACATAGTAAAACATGCGCACATATATACACATACGTCCACACCGAAATCGAAATAAAATCAGACATTTGCTGGCAGGAGTCGGCGCTTCAGCTGTCTTTTAAATTGTCTGACAGACATATCGTTGAACTCGCGTGGCAGCTCGTTCATGCCAAGCGCCGCGCGGTAGGCGAAGCGCCTCTTGCCAGTCTCCGTCCTAACCCGCGGTAGGAATAGGAGCCGGTCCTGCCTAGTGGGCCGCGAGTGGGCAGGCCTGTCACAGTGGGTGACGAATATCTCGGCGAGACTCTCCGGCTCAGCGGTGCGGCGGACTTTGTGGAGAAGGCAGAGGGTTTGGTAGAGGACGAGGTTGGGAGCATCCAGCCACCCCAGCGCGTCACGCACACCAGAAACGCGGTCGTGCTTGCGTTTTCCGGAAACGACTCGGGCAGCGAAGTTGATGAGCTTCTGAATGCGGTGAAGATTTTTGGCGGAGCCGCTGCCGTACACGACCAGGCAGTAACGGATGTGTGAGACCACGAGGGAGGTGACGATTTCGGGGATGATTTCTGGAGGGAGGAAATGGCGGATGTGGGATAGGCTGACTAGGATTCCGCAGCACTTGCGAGAGAGAGCGGACACATGAGCGTCCCAGGTGAGGTTTTTATCAAAGACGACGCCAAGGTTGCGTGCCTCGGAACGGGGGCCAAAGACGTATCGCGAAATTTGATGGTGAATTGAGGAAGGGAGCGCAAATTTTGTCGTGTGCCGATGGTAAGAAGTTCGAACTTCGTTACGTTGACTTTAAGACCATTGCAAAGAAAGTAATCTCCGAGAGCAGAGAGAGCCAACTCCATGCGAGCGATAAGCGCAGGCAAGCAAGATTTTGGTTCCGAAATCATGACCTGAGTATCATCGGCGTATTGCACCACAAGCGCATCAGCCGCATGAAGACTCAGGTCATTTGCAAACGCGCAGAAAAGAATGGGGCCGAGAGATGAGCCCTGAAAGACTCCTTGCTGTATGGAACGCGGTGCGGAAATCTTAACCTTGCCATCAGAGCCAGTGAAGCTAAAACTCTGTGTGTGACCGTGCAAGTAATTTTTGAACCATGAAGTATCTATATTGAGGGTCTGAAGTTTTTCTAGAAGTTTACCGTGGTGAATAACGTCAAAGTATTTGCTAAGGTCAATTAAGCAAAGAAGCGAGATTTTGCCTGAGTCCATGGCCGAAAGCATATGGTCACTGATACAGGTGAGCGCCGTCTCTGTTGAGTGTCGCGGGCGGAAACCGTGTTGGGTAGGAGCAAGAAGATGGTTGGATGAAAGGTAATAGTAGAGCTGGCGTTGGACTGCTCGCTCTGCTATCTTGGCGATAACCGGAAGTATTTAAATGGGACGAAAGTTGGATGGATTTGAAGGGTCGCCAGTTTTATGGATGGGGTACACCAGGGAGTGTTTCCAGGAGGATGGTACGTCGTTGGTCGTGATGCAGGAGTTGACGAGGAAAAGAAGGACGTGACCTATGGAGTTAAAGGCGAGCTTCAGGAGGCGGATGCAAAGTCCGTCAGCACCGCGAGCCGGGGAGTTTCGCATACTAGAAATAATTCGGTGAAGGGCACTGAGACTAACAGGATGCAGCGAGAACGAACACGCACCCACTCTCGACAAGCGAGTGGAGAGCGAAGGGGGCGGGCCCTGTGCCCCCAGCTCGGCAGCTACGCTAGGACCGACATTGACAAAGAATTCGTTCATGTCATCCGCTGAGGTAGCTGGCAGCACCTGAGCGCTGAACCGCTTGCTGCCCACCAAGTCCCGGGCAGACTTCCAGAAGCTGGCTCTACCCTGTTCCAAAATGCGGGCGCCAAGGTACCGCCGCCGGTCGGCTCTGAATGCAGCTCGTGCAAGACGATTTGCTGTGCGGTACTGCTCTGAGCCATGACCTGACACTCTCAGTGCCTGTGCTCGCTGCAAAATCAGAAGCCGGGTACTGTCGGATATCGGTGGGGCGGTCGGATTTCGCACGGTTATTGATTTCACTGGTGCATAGTGCGAGACAACAGGATTTATACCCTCCGCCATGGCCGAGCGGCGGTGTAGTGGAATGTAGTAGGAACTCACCATAGCTGAGCGGCGGTGTAGTGGAATGTAGTAGGAACTCACCAGGGCTGTTTGGCGGTGTAGTGGAATGTAGTAGGAACTCACCAGGGCTGAGCGGCGGTGTAGTGGAATGTAGTAGGAACTCACCAGGGCTGAGCGGCGGTGTAGTGGAATGTAGTAGGAACTCACCATGGCTGAGCGGCGGTGTAGTGGAATGTAGTAGGAACTCACCATGGCTGAGCGGCGGTGTAGTGGAATGTAGTAGGAACTCACCATGGCTGAGCGGCGGTGTAGTGGAATGTAGTAGGAACTCACCATGGCTGAGCGGCGGTGTAGTGGAATGTAGTAGGAACTCACCATGGCTGAGCGGCGGTGTAGTGGAATGTAGTAGGAACTCACCAGGGCTGTTTGGCGGTGTAGTGGAATGTAGTAGGAACTCACCAGGGCTGTTTGGCGGTGTAGTGGAATGTAGTAGGAACTCACCAGGGCTGAGCGGCGGTGTAGTGGAATGTAGTAGGAACTCACCAGGGCTGAGCGGCGGTGTAGTGGAATGTAGTAGGAACTCACCAGGGCTGAGCGGCGGTGTAGTGGAATGTAGTAGGAACTCACCATGGCTGAGCGGCGGTGTAGTGGAATGTAGTAGGAACTCACCAGGGCTGAGCGGCGGTGTAGTGGAATGTAGTAGGAACTCACCATGGCTGAGCGGCGGTGTAGTGGAATGTAGTAGGAACTCACCAGGGCTGTTTGGCGGTGTAGTGGAATGTAGTAGGAACTCACCAGGGCTGAGCGGCGGTGTAGTGGAATGTAGTAGGAACTCACCAGGGCTGAGCGGCGGTGTAGTGGAATGTAGTAGGAACTCACCAGGGCTGAGCGGCGGTGTAGTGGAATGTAGTAGGAACTCACCATGGCTGAGCGGCGGTGTAGTGGAATGTAGTAGGAACTCACCAGGGCTGAGCGGCGGTGTAGTGGAATGTAGTAGGAACTCACCAGGGCTGAGCGGCGGTGTAGTGGAATGTAGTAGGAACTCACCAGGGCTGTTTGGCGGTGTAGTAGTAGACGGCCAGCAGGCAGATGCACTGCACCAGCACGAAGCTGAGTGAGCTGACCACCTGCACCGGGTCGGTGAGGTGGGTTGGAGGTCGGCGGCGGCACAGCCGGCCCGCCGCGGCCGTGTAGCTCAGCACGAACGGAGCAGGCATCCCGATCACAATCACCATGATGATGTAGTGCGGAGACAGCGGCTCACAGCCAACCTGAAACACAACATGAAGCAGTGCATCTACATCGCTCCGGCCACGGACAAGCCGACCACTAGGGAGCATCACCGGCAGGTGAAGACGCCTGTCCGAGGCAGCAGACAGAGGAGCAACGCGATGCCGGACGCAGGACACACCAGACAACGAGCGGTGCCGGACGCAGGCCACACCAGACAGTGAGTGGTGCCGGACGCAGGCCACACCAGACAGCGAGCGGTGCCGGACGCAGGCCACACCAGACAGTGAGCGGTGCCGGACGCAGGCCACACCAGACAGCGAGCGGTGCCGGACGCAGGCCACACCAGACAGCGAGCGGTGCCGGACGCAGGCCACACCAGACAGTGAGTGGTGCCGGACGCAGGCCACACCAGACAGCGAGCGGTGCCGGACGCAGGCCACACCAGACAGCGAGCGGTGCCGGACGCAGGCCACACCAGACAGTGAGCGGTGCCGGACGCAGGCCACACCAGACAGTGAGTAGTGCCGGACGCAGGCCACACCAGACAGTGAGTGGTGCCGGACGCAGGCCACACCAGACAGTGAGTGGTGCCGGACGCAGGCCACACCAGACAGTGAGTAGTGCCGGACGCAGGCCACAACAGACAGTGAGTGGTGCCGGACGCAGGCCACACCAGACAGTGAGTGGTGTCGGACGCAGGCCACACCAGACAGTGAGCGGTGCCGGACGCAGGCCACACCAGACAGTGAGTGGTGCCGGACGCAGGCCACACCAGACAGTGAGTAGTGCCGGACGCAGGCCACACCAGACAGTGAGTGGTGCCGGACGCAGGCCACACCAGACAGTGAGTGGTGTCGGACGCAGGCCACACCAGACAGTGAGCGGTGCCGGACGCAGGCCACACCAGACAGTGAGTGGTGACGGACGCAGGCCACACCAGACAGTGAGTAGTGCCGGACGCAGGCCACACCAGACAGTGAGTGGTGCCGGACGCAGGCCACACCAGACAGCGAGCGGTGCCGGACGCAGGCCACACCAGACAGTGAGCGGTGCCGGACGCAGGCCACACCAGACAGTGAGTAGTGCCGGACGCAGGCCACACCAGACAGTGAGTAGTGCCGGACGCAGGCCACACCAGACAGTGAGTGGTGCCGGACGCAGGCCACACCAGACAGCGAGCGGTGCCGGACGCAGGCCACACCAGACAGTGAGCGGTGCCGGACGCAGGCCACACCAGACAGTGAGTAGTGCCAGACGCAGGCCACACCAGACAGTGAGTGGTGCCGGACGCAGGCCACACCAGACAGCGAGCGGTGCCGGACGCAGGACACACCAGACAGTGAGTGGTGCCGGACGCAGGCCACACCAGACAGTGAGTGGTGCCGGACGCAGGACACACCAGACAGTGAGTGGTGCCGGACGCAGGCCACACCAGACAGTGAGTAGTGCCGGACGCAGGCCACACCAGACAGTGAGTGGTGCCGGACGCAGGACACACCAGACAGCGAGTGGTGCCGGACGCAGGACACACCAGACAGTGAGTGGTGCCGGACGCAGGCCACACCAGACAGTGAGTAGTGCCAGACGCAGGACACACCAGACAGTGAGTGGTGCCGGACGCAGGTCACACCAGACAGTGAGTAGTGCCGGACGCAGGCCACACCAGACAGCGAGCGGTGCCGGACGCAGGCCACACCAGACAGTGAGTAGTGCCGGACGCAGGCCACACCAGACAGTGAGTAGTGCCGGACGCAGGCCACACCAGACAGTGAGTAGTGCCGGACGCAGGCCACACCAGACAGTGAGTGGTGCCGGACGCAGGCCACACCAGACAGTGAGTGGTGTCGGACGCAGGCCACACCAGACAGTGAGTGGTGTCGGACGCAGGACACACCAGACAGTGAGTAGTGCCGGACGCAGGCCACACCAGACAGTGAGCGGTGCCGGACGCAGGCCACACCAGACAGTGAGTAGTGCCAGACGCAGGCCACACCAGACAGTGAGTAGTGCCGGACGCAGGCCACACCAGACAGTGAGTAGTGCCGGACGCAGGCCACACCAGACAGTGAGTGGTGCCGGACGCAGGCCACACCAGACAGCGAGCGGTGCCGGACGCAGGACACACCAGACAGTGAGTAGTGCCGGACGCAGGCCACACCAGACAGTGAGTGGTGCCGGACGCAGGACACACCAGACAGTGAGTAGTGCCGGACGCAGGCCACACCAGACAGTGAGCGGTGTCGGACGCAGGCCACACCAGACAGTGAGTAGTGCCAGACGCAGGCCACACCATACAGCGAGCGGTGGCGGACGCAGGACACACCAGACAGTGAGTGGTGCCGGACGCAGGCCACACCAGACAGCGAGCGGTGCCGGACGCAGGCCACACCAGACAGTGAGTAGTGCCGGACGCAGGCCACACCAGACAGTGAGTGGTGCCAGACGCAGGCCACACCAGACAGCGAGCGGTGCCGGACGCAGGCCACACCAGACAGTGAGCGGTGCCGGACGCAGGCCACACCAGACAGTGAGTGGTGCCGGACGCAGGCCACACCAGACAGCGAGCGGTGCCGGACGCAGGCCACACCAGACAGTGAGCGGTGCCGGACGCAGGCCACACCAGACAGTGAGTAGTGCCGGACGCAGGCCACACCAGACAGTGAGTGGTGCCGGACGCAGGCCACACCAGACAGCGAGCGGTGCCGGACGCAGGCCACACCAGACAGCGAGCGGTGCCGGACGCAGGCCACACCAGACAGTGAGTGGTGCCGGACGCAGGCCACACCAGACAGCGAGCGGTGCCGGACGCAGGCCACACCAGACAGCGAGCGGTGCCGGACGCAGGCCACACCAGACAGTGAGCGGTGCCGGACGCAGGCCACACCAGACAGTGAGTAGTGCCGGACGCAGGCCACACCAGACAGTGAGTGGTGCCGGACGCAGGCCACACCAGACAGTGAGTGGTGCCGGACGCAGGCCACACCAGACAGTGAGTAGTGCCGGACGCAGGCCACAACAGACAGTGAGTGGTGCCGGACGCAGGCCACACCAGACAGTGAGTGGTGTCGGACGCAGGCCACACCAGACAGTGAGCGGTGCCGGACGCAGGCCACACCAGACAGTGAGTGGTGCCGGACGCAGGCCACACCAGACAGTGAGTAGTGCCGGACGCAGGCCACACCAGACAGTGAGTGGTGCCGGACGCAGGCCACACCAGACAGTGAGTGGTGTCGGACGCAGGCCACACCAGACAGTGAGCGGTGCCGGACGCAGGCCACACCAGACAGTGAGCGGTGCCGGACGCAGGCCACACCAGACAGTGAGTAGTGCCAGACGCAGGCCACACCAGACAGTGAGTGGTGCCGGACGCAGGCCACACCAGACAGCGAGCGGTGCCGGACGCAGGACACACCAGACAGTGAGTGGTGCCGGACGCAGGCCACACCAGACAGTGAGTGGTGCCGGACGCAGGACACACCAGACAATGAGTGGTGCCGGACGCAGGCCACACCAGACAGTGAGTAGTGCCGGACGCAGGCCACACCAGACAGTGAGTGGTGCCGGACGCAGGACACACCAGACAGCGAGTGGTGCCGGACGCAGGACACACCAGACAGTGAGTGGTGCCGGACGCAGGCCACACCAGACAGTGAGTAGTGCCAGACGCGGGACACACCAGACAGTGAGTGGTGCCGGACGCAGGTCACACCAGACAGTGAGTAGTGCCGGACGCAGGCCACACCAGACAGCGAGCGGTGCCGGACGCAGGCCACACCAGACAGTGAGTAGTGCCGGACGCAGGCCACACCAGACAGTGAGTAGTGCCGGACGCAGGCCACACCAGACAGTGAGTGGTGCCGGACGCAGGCCACACCAGACAGTGAGTGGTGCCGGACGCAGGCCACACCAGACAGTGAGTGGTGTCGGACGCAGGCCACACCAGACAGTGAGTGGTGTCGGACGCAGGACACACCAGACAGTGAGTAGTGCCGGACGCAGGCCACACCAGACAGTGAGCGGTGCCGGACGCAGGCCACACCAGACAGTGAGTAGTGCCAGACGCAGGCCACACCAGACAGTGAGTAGTGCCGGACGCAGGCCACACCAGACAGTGAGTAGTGCCGGACGCAGGCCACACCAGACAGTGAGTGGTGCCGGACGCAGGCCACACCAGACAGCGAGCGGTGCCGGACGCAGGACACACCAGACAGTGAGTAGTGCCGGACGCAGGCCACACCAGACAGTGAGTGGTGCCGGACGCAGGACACACCAGACAGTGAGTAGTGCCGGACGCAGGCCACACCAGACAGTGAGCGGTGTCGGACGCAGGCCACACCAGACAGTGAGTAGTGCCAGACGCAGGCCACACCAGACAGCGAGCGGTGCCGGACGCAGGACACACCAGACAGTGAGTGGTGCCGGACGCAGGCCACACCAGACAGCGAGCGGTGCCGGACGCAGGCCACACCAGACAGTGAGTAGTGCCGGACGCAGGCCACACCAGACAGTGAGTGGTGCCAGACGCAGGCCACACCAGACAGCGAGCGGTGCCGGACGCAGGCCACACCAGACAGTGAGCGGTGCCGGACGCAGGCCACACCAGACAGTGAGTGGTGCCGGACGCAGGCCACACCAGACAGCGAGCGGTGCCGGACGCAGGCCACACCAGACAGTGAGTGGTGCCGGACGCAGGCCACACCAGACAGTGAGCGGTGCCGGACGCAGGCCACACCAGACAGTGAGTAGTGTCGGACGCAGGCCACACCAGACAGTGAGCGGTGTCGGACGCAGGCCACACCAGACAGTGAGTAGTGCCAGACGCAGGCCACACCAGACAGTGAGTGGTGCCAGACGCAGGCCACACCAGACAGTGAGTGGTGCCGGACGCAGGCCACACCAGACAGTGAGTGGTGCCGGACGCAGGCCACACCAGACAGCGAGCGGTGCCGGACGCAGGCCACACCAGACAGTGAGTGGTGCCGGACGCAGGCCACACCAGACAGTGAGCGGTGCCGGGCGCAGGCCACACCAGGCAGCGAGCGGTGCCGGACGCAGGCCACACCAGACAGCGAGCGGTGGCGGGTCGGCCGGCCGCCGTCCTACCACAGCCGGGTGAAATAGAGGTTCTTTTCTTCATTAAAATAACCGCTTTTAAGCTCTTTCTCCCCGTATTTTCTATTACCCAGAACAACCCTCCCCAGCGCCCAGAATCCCTTCCTATCCGCCTGTCCACCGAAAGACCGCCGCGTCTCACCGTGTACAGAATCAGCGCCAGGAACATCACCACCAGGCCTGTGGAGAACACGTTCTTGAAGAGGGCGAACGATGCGACGAGCGCGGCGCGTCCCTCGCGCACCAGCTCCGGCACCCCGGCCACGGTGCCGACCCGGGAGGTGAAGGGCGCGGCGGCGGACGGCTCGGCGGAGGACAGCGAGAGGCCGGCGTGTGCCGTGCGCAGCGCGCCACAGTCGTTACAGCCGTCCCCGCACATCCCCACCTGGTGTCTGGGGGTGACACGGAATGACGGTGACGTCAGAGACAGTGATGTCAGCGTCAGTGACGTCAGTGACACCTGCAATATCAGTCAACAGGCTGTATCACGTGACCATCGAAGACGTTGGGACTAAGAAATGACATGTACGACGTAAACAGAGGCCAGTGCGTCCGGGCACATCGTTACCTTGGTTTGTTCACCGATAACAACACAAATAACACGACAAATTCATCAAGGGAAATTCTCCAAGCAATTAAGCACTGTCCTTCAGTTCTGAATGATTCTAGAATAGCGTTTAATGCGACCTGTGGGCTGTGTATGTGTGCATGCTCCGACGAGATCATATGTTTTCAGTTTTAACCATCTAATATAATGCGTGTACGGAGCAAATGAGGGTGCCCCTCATTTGCTTTCTGTCGTTGTGCCCGTACCCGAGGTCCTGCAGTATCTCGATGACCTGCACCTTCTGCTGTGGCGTCATGCGGCCGAACACGCGGCACCGGTGCACGATGGTGCGCAGCATGTGCCGGTCGAACGTCCACAGCAGCTCGAACGAGGTGCCGTCTATGACGAACACGTAGTTATCGCCGTGCACCGACCGCTGTTTGCCTTTCTGCCGGACCGCGGGACCAGGCGGACGGTCAGCCGGGCCACTGGTCATCAGGAAACACACTGCGATGCATGCACACATCCATACAATGCGCGCTGGTATTTATAGTGCTACTGTATCTTCACTGCTGTTTTAGATACAGTAGCACTGAAAGAGCCGTTTGACTGAGATTCCCAAAGGAATGTCAGCCTGTCAAACTGATCTGTTTATACGACGTTAGCTGCAGGTACCCACCAGGGAGATCTATGTACCCGCTGTACCCAGTGGCAACGTCTGTATGCTCGCTGTACCCCCCCCCCCCCCCCCCGTCCGCCCTACCCGGTAAGTCTGTATGCCTGCTGTACCCACCAGGAAGGTTTGTATGCTCGCTGTACCTCCCCCCCCCCACCCCCGGTAGGTATGTATGCCTGCTGTACCCACCAGGAAGGTTTGTACGCTCGCTGTACCCCCCCCCCCCCCCCCCAGGTAGGTCTGTATGCCTACTGTACCCACCAGGTAGGACTGTATGGCTGCTGTACCCACCAGGAAGGCCTGTATGTCTGCTGTACCAACCAGGAAGGTTTGTATGCTCGCTGTACCCCCCCCCCCCCCCCACCAGGTAGGCCTGTATGCCTGTTGTACCCACCAGGTAGGCCTGTATGCCTGTTGTACCCACCAGGAAGGTGTGTATGCCTGCTGTACCCACCAGGTAGGCCTGTATGCCTGCTGTACCCACCAGGTAGGCCTGTATGCCTGTTGTACCCACCAGGAAGGTGTGTATGCCTGCTGTACCCACCAGGTAGGCCTGTATGCCTGCTGTACCCACCAGGAAGGTCTGTATGCCTGCTGTACCCACCAGGTAGGCCTGTATGCCTGCTGTACCCACCAGGAAGGTCTGCGTCCGCTCCGTCTCAGGGCTGGAGTAGTTGATGCGCAGGTGCTGGGCGGCGTTCACCGAGGACGGTACCAGCTGCACGTCGACGCGCAGGATGGTCTGTGCCCTCTGCACCAGGCCCGACTCCCGAGCCACGTTCACTGAGGTCAGAAGGTTGTCCCCTGCGGCACAGACCGGCCATCAGGTCAGTGGTGCAAAGGCTGTGATTAGTGCACGGGGTCAGTGACACAGACATTAAAGTTGGGGTGTGGCTACGATGAAAAAATAATACACTTCCCTATTATAATAGGAAGGAAAGGTCCGTTGCTTGCCGTATCCCCGCCCCACAACTTGAAACTCGCTTTTGTGCTGTGTCTAGCCTCGCTCTACTCTCCTGTCTAGCCTCGCTCTACTCGGAATTACTTCCCATGGCGTATGCGAGGCGTATGGGGAGGAGCAGGTGTATTGCCAGTACCAGTGATCATGACGGGTGTGATGCCGACAGCATGCAGCTGCTCCAGCGGTGCGTAGGAGGACGTCCGGACAGCGTACCTGTGATCATGACGGGTGTGATGCCGACAGCATGCAGCTGCTCCAGCGGTGCGTAGGAGGACGTCCGGACGGCGTTGTGCATGATCACCAGTCCGAGGAACTGCGCACCCTCCTCCAGCTCATCCTGCTCCATCTTCTCTGCCTGCAGGACAAACTGACGTGGTTCAGCCGGAGAACGCCGGGTGGTCGGCACGAGGCAGTCACCGGTCACCGGCAGTCACCGGTCACCGGCAGTCACCGGGTCCAGGCGAGTTCGGTCAACACAATGTTAATGGCCAAATGGCTCAATCGTCGGCATGCTTTACTGATAGAACAATAAAAGACGGTCAGTATTGCGTATCATCCAATACGTGAAGGCAAAATGAGGTAAAATGTTAATTTATGTTGTTACAAACACGGAACTGGCCACCGTCGACGCAGTGCCCGCACGAGTGCTCGGTCTAGGGGCGGCACCACAGATTTTTGCCAGGGGTGGCAAAATTGACTGAGTAGGTACGCATGTATTCTCTATCTGGGAAAAAAGTGCCACGGAAGTATAAAATGCTTATAAATCTCGCGACAAACAAGATGACAAACCCAACACATTTCGTCCTATTTTTGTGTTATTAATTAGCTGATAGGTATCTATTTTTGCAAGTTCTTCAAATATGTTAGCATATTTTATTTTGATACCGGACCCATAAAATATTACAGCACCCCATGATGAATTAATTATGTATCGCGTTTTGCAGATGGTACACAATTTATAAGTAGCAAATAATAGCTTCTGTAAATATAGTCTTGGAACTCAGTACGTTGGACAGGAATTAGGAGAAGACACGAGTATACTCGTTTCTTACATATGTAACGGTTGTACAATATTTCAGTGGCGCTGTTCCCTAGGGAAACCGCCAGCCGCGCGCGGAACCGGCGTCGCTTTTGTCGTTATGGGGGTTGCGGGTGGTGCGCCGGGATTGGATCGGTGTGGAGATTGTGGCAGCATGGTCATGTGGAACCATGATGATTAGGGTCATGTGGAAGCATGTGGAACAATACAGAGGTTCGTTATCAAACTGGAGTGGTATGAGAGACGGCGACGCTACCTGAAACTTGAAAGACAGGAACAGGAACCGGCAACACATATAGTATTATAGGCAATGTTTGAATGTTGCGGTGGGTGGAGGTAAAGTACCGAATAAAGTATAATGATTTCGTTATTATTTCGTAATGGGTATAAACATGCAAGTTGATTAATGTCAAGACAATTATGACATGTACAGACATAGGAACAGCAAACACACCACCCGGTGGACCGTTCGTCTTTCAGAATTCCTCGGAACCATATGATTCATGTGATTAGACGAAATTATACACGTGTGTAGCGATACATGACGTGTGTCGCAACTCTTTGAGTTATCGAAATATATACGGTTTTGTTAAGGACACCCATATATAGGCCAAATTTGACTTTTGATGAACTCTGATGACCTCAATGTTGATCGACCTAAGAAATGGCAGGTATATTTTCAATAGAGCTTGTCTTGAGTTATCTAACGTCGTTTTCCGCTTATCGCTACATCGTGTGTTTTTTTTAGATCTTAGGGGGGGGGGCTATCCGCTCTCACCCGGCAGTCTGTGGTTGGCGCGAACCCCGGCTGTGCACGGGTTAACATGAATTATATTGTATTTCCTCAATTAAAATATTACGCGTCTGCCCTGCCTTTCCCGCCTCTGCCCTGTCGTGCTCCACCATCTGTCTTTCCCTGCCCCACCTCTGTCTTGCTTTGCCCTGCCTTGCCTTGCTCTGCCCTGTCTTGCTCTGTCCTGTCCTGCCCTGTCTTGCCTCTGCCCCGCCTCTGCCCCGCCTCTCCCCCGCCTCTGTCCCGTCCTGTCCTGTCCCTCCCTGTCCTGTTCCGCCCTACTCTGCCCCGCCCTGCTTGGCACTGCTCTGCCCGTTGCCGCCACCCTGTCCTGCCCCGCCCAGTGGCGCCGGCACAGCTGCTGCATTGGCGTGCTCTCGGTTAGATACGTCGATTTAGATTACCAGATACAGAGCGAAAGTTTCCGTCAAATTGGCGAATATTATGGCCATGACTAGATATAATAGTTTGAATAGCAATATAGACTAACGTGACTAAAATTTGCATTGGTCGACGAAGGGAACTATTCCATATATGTTCACAGCGGTCGTAATCCACAATTTTTGCAAAACAGCACCGGTAAAATGTTGACGGTGGCCTAAATTTTAGGGGTGGCAATGCCATCCCAGTGTCACGGCAGGGGTGGCAGTCTGCCACCCCTGCCCCTATGGTGGCGCCGCCCCCAGTGTCACGGCAGGGGTGGCAGTCTGCCACCCCTGCCCCTATGGTGGCGCCGCAGTGTCACGGCAGGGGTGGCAGTCTGCCACCCCTGCCCCTATGGTGGCGCCGCCCCCAGTGTCACGGCAGGGGTGGCAGTCTGCCACCCCTGCCCCTATGGTGGCGCCGCAGTGTCACGGCAGGGGTGGCAGTCTGCCACCCCTGCCCCTATGGTGGCGCCGCCCCCAGTGTCACGGCAGGGGTGGCAGTCTGCCACCCCTGCCCCTATGGTGGCGCCGCCCCCAGTGTCACGGCAGGGGTGGCAGTCTGCCACCCCTGCCCCTATAGTGGCGCCGCAGTGTCACGGCAGGGGTGGCAGTCTACCACCCCTGCCCCTATGGTGGCGCCGCAGTGTCACGGCAGGGGTGGCAGTCTGCCACCCCTGCCCCTATGGTGGCGCCGCAGTGTCACGGCAGGGGTGGAAGTCTGCCACCCCTGCCCCTATGGTGGCGCCGCAGTGTCACGGCAGGGGTGGCAGTCTGCCACCCCTGCCCCTATGGTGGCGCCGCCCCCAGTGTCACGGCAGGGGTGGCAGTCTGCCACCCCTGCCCCTATGGTGGCGCCGCCCCCAGTGTCACGGCAGGGGTGGCAGTCTGCCACCCCTGCCCCTATGGTGGCGCCGCAGTGTCACGGCAGGGGTGGCAGTCTGCCACCCCTGCCCCTATGGTGGCGCCGCCCCCAGTGTCACCGGAGGCCCCTCCCCTCCCCTCCCCTCCCCTCCCCTCCCCTCCCCTCCCCTCCCCTCACCGCTGATTTGCAGTCCTATACCACGGCATCCCCGAGTGATATAATCAGCCAGTGTGCCGGGGGGGTGGCAGGTATCACGAGGAAGTCATACAAGCGGATAACAAACAAGAAATCGATGCAAAAATAAGCTACATCTGACTTTGACCAAGCTTCATAAGCTTCATAAGCTGGCTCTCAATCGTCAGTGGCTAAGGCGGCCAATGGGGGCCTGTCGGTAATGTGGCGAGGGTTTCAGGGAATGTGCGTTCTCGCGTGTACATGCATTATCTAATGCAGCTGAAAAAGTCGGCCCCCTGTGCCCCCTGTCGGCCCCCTGTCTGTGTGTCGGCCCCCTGTGACGTCAACTTAGAGGTCCGGCTCGGTGCCGTGTCTGGAACCGTGTCCTGAATAGCTGACGCGGCGCGTCTATTTAGCGGCGCTTCAATATTACTGATCTATCCCATTTCCGTCTATTGCTATGCTTCAATATTACTGATCTATCCCATTTCCGTCTATTGCTATGCTTCAATATTACTGATCTATCCCATTTCCGTCTATTGCTATGCTTCAATATTACTGATCTATCCCATTTCCGTCTATTGCTATGCTTCAATATTACTGATCTATCCCATTTCCGTCTATTGCTATGCTTCAATATTACTGATCTATCCCATTTCCGTCTATTGCTATGCTTCAATATTACTGATCTATCCCATTTCCGTCTATTGCTATGCTTCAATATTACTGATCTATCCCATTTCCGTCTATTGCTATGCTTCAATATTACTGATCTATCCCATTTCCGTCTATTGCTATGCTTCAATATTACTGATCTATCCCATTTCCGTCTATTGCTATGCTTCAATATTACTGATCTATCCCATTTCCGTCTATTGCTATGCTTCAATATTACTGATCTATCCCATTTCCGTCTATTGCATTCATAAATGGGATTCCCATTCGCTGAAGGGCTCCGTTGCCGGCCGTACCTGAACGAATCATGACTCCACCCTATAGTTTTGGTCGTACCTGAGCGAGATCCAGTTGTGGAGACAGTGGTTTGTAGGCGAGGCCGACCACCCGCAGTCCCTGGCTCGTGTACCAGTCGAGCACATCTTGGAACTGGTTGGGCACGGTGGCAGGGTCACACATGGCCACCAGCGCCTCTGGAGCACCCTGGCGGCATCAGGAGGTATCTCAGTCGGGATCATAAATAAAATATTCACATGGATTTAGACACATCATTATTGTATTCACAGTGTCTCCCACACCTCTCTTGGCTACGTCCTCGGCCTTTTCAATCTCCCCCTGTCTATATCTCAGGCCCTCTGAAATCTGCGCTAGCTACGATCCTATCTCTCAAGCCACTGCTGTCTACGTCTCTGGCTTTCTCATCCCTCACCTGGCTACATCCCTAGCCGTGTCAGTCGCCCACCTTCACATATACGTCCAGACCGGCGCCGAACCGGCGGCGCGACACCACCGTGCAGCGCCGACTGGCGGCCGTGAACGGAAACTGCCTGTACACGGCCACGTCGTGGTCGGAGGGGGCGCCATCGTCGCCGGCGTTGACGGGTCGCACGAATTTCGTGACGGGTGCGTCGCTGAAGTCCGGGTCGGAGGTCGGCTCCTGCTCGTGGAGCTCCCAGTTCACCGCCTGTTGGCAGAGCAAGCAGCGAATTGCACCTCATCCAATGCCGACAGAGAAGTTAGCGAAACCCACGGCCCGAGCCATGAAACTAATGCCCGAGGCATTTCAACATGGCTCGAGGCATTGCTATCAAAAGGTCAACTATCGTACTCGAGACCGGTAAATTCAACAACAAGACAGAAATCCCAAGCTTAAATTAAAGCTGAGTTATTTTCGGTCAACATTTCCCCTAAATCAATGAATTTCGGCCTCACGCTGACAGCGGTGCTGACGGTTCGAATGATAACATTGAACTGAGGGCTGAACTAACGGATATGAGCTGAGCACACAGAGCTGAGGAGTACCTGGTCAACAGCACCCTCGTTTAACCCTTCGCTCCCTGAGTAGCCGAGCCCTCACATTGAAGAGCGGCAGGTCGAGTGGGTCTCCGTTCGGTCTGCCGTCGATCAGAGTCAATCCGTGACAGGCGGCCAGCACCAGCAGCCGTGCGTCCCGGCAGTCCAAGCCGGTCAGCTCCGTCAGAGACTCCTGGAACCCCGCCTGGGCTGCTCCGCCACCACCACCACCACCACCACCGCCGCCGTCATCCTGAGGTGTCTCCGCCGGCACAAGAGCGCCGAAACACAGCTCCGACTCAGTCAGAGTACCCGTCTGCGGCAGGCACACAGGGCGCAGAGGTCAAACAGGGGCAGCTGTGGGGGCTGGCGGTCCTTCTGGGTCCTGTCAGGGGCGGCATTAGCGGGCCAGTCAGGGGCCTAAGTATTTTGACAGAGGTCGCTTGGTCTGGAAAAGGTACCACCCACTGGCTCGATTGGGACTGGACCACATCTATTTCCCTTCCAGAATATATTTACACAGATTGTTGCCATTTTAGAAGGCTGCAGTTGTCGAGTGTATGTATCTGTGCAGCATGGCCAAAATATGTAGGCCAAAATAAATAAACACAGAGCACGTGAGCGCTTCACAGCCTATACACATTCCCGTGACCCGCTCCTTTCCAGATGCGTCTGGGTAATTATTTATCATCATGTTCGTTCAAGCCAAATCTGCAATGGCTTCGACTAGTCTCATCTCATCCATTTGGTAAGACACAATAATTTGCAATCAAATTGTTGGTTGCCATTTCAAGCAGCTTACAGCTAAAACTAAATTAGAAATCACGACTTCGCCTGTCAGTGGAGCGTAGCTCTGTTGGCGGTAGTATGAAATAAACAAATGCACAGATAGACGGAGAGCCGGCCATGCGGACAGTGTTCATGATACTGCCGTCCTGCCACACGTCGTTTCGTCTGTGACCGTGTCCATCTGTTGCATGTGGGGGCTGAGGGGGGGGGGGGGGCGAGAGGACCTTGGACGCTGTCCGCTCGGATCACAGCTGCCTCTGTCCCAGCGCCTGCGAGCCGGGCGCGAGACGGGAATTTAGACAGGCCACCAGCGTGCACTAGCATCAGCTAAAACTATGTACGGTGTTCGAACTTTTCCTGTGCAAGGTGTGCTGACGTAAAACTGCTGTGATGTGGGCGTATGAACGCCATCTCGCCCATCAATTCGCAGAAGTGATATGCGTTAATATCCATCAATGCGTAATGCATTGATGGGCCTCCTCATTACTGCCAGCCCAGTCATGAGGAGGCAGTGGTTTACGCTATTGTTTGGTCACCTCGCAAATTTATCTCCCTGGGGCTCAAGTACCGTCATGTGGTTATATAATTTGATGATTAAATTCATATTTCGTTTCATGAAGCAACGCGGAAGTATTTGTCTTCCATAAGTAACGCCATTTCTCCAAACACGTTTAAGATTACGTGAATGAAAATGCATGCTTCATACCACCTTTTCTATTGGAAAACGAACAAAGGCTGATTTAGAGCAAAGGAACGAAGGATTATTTGACGTGTTAAAAGATTCGTGATTTTTTCAGAAGAAATTTATGATTCTCGCTTTAACCCTCGCCCTATAGCCCCCCCCCCCCCCCCTGAGGTTTTTCTTGAATAACTTTTTGCACATGCGGCGCATCTTCCTGAAATTTTCGGTAGCCAAGTTTACAACAATTATACGTATGCTATAACAATTTAATTGAAATTGTTTAAGTAGTTTGGGAGATAATCATGTTTTGATGACGTCATGTTGGTGGAAAAACGATAGAAACATGGTAGAAAAATGGTAAAAAAAGGAAAAATGGTAGAAAACAGAGTTTTAAAAGAAATTGCAAACGCAAATAACCAAAGATACAAAATGACATTCTCTTTAAAATAGCAGTCTCGGATTGGAAAATTTTGGGTTTTTGACCCCTAAAATAATTTTAAAAAAAATCCCCACAAAATCAAAATTTTCAAAGATGTTAGAAAAACCGGAATGTATATGAGAGAACTGAGTATGGATAATACCCATATCAAATTTCAAAGCAATATCTTCATTTTTGACTGAGTGATGGCTCTCTAAGTATAAGAAACTGGTGACGTCTTTTTTATAACTTTTTTAACTTTTTTTTGCCAGATATGAACAAATAATTACCTTTTCTGTATTTCTGAGACAAAAATAATCTAGGAACATGCTTTTTATTTACATTTATCAATTTCTAATTTTGAGGTTTTCTGAAGAGCAAAATTGCTGTTCTGGATGTGGTAAATCCGAGGTCATTCACTTAACCTGGAAGGTCACCCGTTGACCTAAAACCTAAAAATCGCATAGTGTTAGATTCCTCTCATGACAGGCAACATGCTGGTTCTTACCGCATTTCTCTAAGTTGCTTGGTTTGGAAGTTAACAGGGGGCCTTTCAGCCCCCCCCCCCCCGTAGGGCGAAGGTGAAAAAAGCTCCCGTAGGGCGAGGGTTAATCAAATATTTTGTAATTCCGGCATGCATAGGAAATAGGTTAGAGGTTTATTTAACTTTACCTTTAGTGTACTTCTATTTTGTATTTGTAATTATGCACTCTACACCCCTTACCTTGTTACCTTTATCTTTAGTTTGCTCTTATTTTATTGTATTGTTATGTATTCTGCGTCCCCTTGTGGAGAAGAAGATTGATTTGGTGAACTCATCCCATAAAATAAACGCATTAATAAGACAACCGGTAACCAACCTACCTTTACAGTTCCAAAGCAATGCATAATAAGCCAACCGGCAACCGCATTAATAAGTCAACCGGTAACCAACCTACCTTTACAGTTCCAAAGCAATGCATAATAAGCCAACCGGCAACCGCATTAATAAGTCAACCGGTAACCAACCTACCTTTACAGTTCCAAAGCAATGCATAATAAGCCAACCGGCAACCGCATTAATAAGTCAACCGGTAACCAACCTACCTTTACAGTTCCAAAGCAATGCATAATAAGCCAACCGGCAACCGCATTAATAAGTCAACCGGTAACCAACCTCATTTACAGTTCCAAAGCAATGCATAATAAGCCAACCGGCAACCGAATTAATAAGCCAACCGGTAACCAACCTATCTTTACAGTTCCAAAGCAATGCATAATAAGCCAACCGGCAACCGCATTAATAAGCCAACCGGTAACCAACCTCATTTACAGTTCCACAGCAATGCATAATAAGCCAACCGGCAACCGCATTAATAAGTCAACCGGTAACCAACCTACCTTTACAGTTCCAAAGCAATGCATAATAAGCCAACCGGCAACCGCATTAATAAGTCAACCGGTAACCAACCTACCTTTACAGTTCCAAAGCAATGCATAATAAGCCAACCGGCAACCGCATTAATAAGTCAACCGGTAACCAACCTCATTTACAGTTCCAAAGCAATGCATAATAAGCCAACCGGCAACCGCATTAATAAGCCAACCGGTAACCAACCTACCTTTACAGTTCCAAAGCAATGCATAATAAGCCAACCGGCAACCGCATTAATAAGTCAACCGGTAACCAACCTCATTTACAGTTCCAAAGCAATGCATAATAAGCCAACCGGCAACCGCATTAATAAGCCAACCGGTAACCAACCTACCTTTACAGTTCCAAAGCAATGCATAATAAGCCAACCGGCAACCGCATTAATAAGCCAACCGGTAACCAACCTACCTTTACAGTTCCAAAGCAATGCATAATAAGCCAACCGGCAACCGCATTAATAAGTCAACCGGTAACCAACCTACCTTTACAGTTCCAAAGCAATGCATAATAAGCCAACCGGCAACCGCATTAATAAGCCAACCGGTAACCAACCTACCTTTACAGTTCCAAAGCAATGCATAATAAGCCAACCGGCAACCGCATTAATAAGTCAACCGGTAACCAACCTCATTTACAGTTCCAAAGCAATGCATAATAAGCCAACCGGCAACCGCATTAATAAGCCAACCGGTAACCAACCTACCTTTACAGTTCCAAAGCAATGCATAATAAGCCAACCGGCAACCGCATTAATAAGCCAACCGGTAACCAACCTACCTTTACAGTTCCAAAGCAATGCATAATAAGCCAACCGGCAACCGCATTAATAAGTCAACCGGTAACCAACCTCATTTACAGTTCCAAAGCAATGCATAATAAGCCAACCGGCAACCGCATTAATAAGCCAACCGGTAACCAACCTACCTTTACAGTTCCACAGCAATGCATAATAAGCCAACCGGCAACCGCATTAATAAGTCAACCGGTAACCAACCTCATTTACAGTTCCACAGCAATGCATAATAAGCCAACCGGCAACCGCATTAATAAGTCAACCGGTAACCAACCTCATTTACAGTTCCACAGCAATGCATAATAAGCCAACCGGCAACCGCATTAATAAGTCAACCGGTAACCAACCTACCTTTACAGTTCCAAAGCAATGCATAATAAGCCAACCGGCAACCGCATTAATAAGCCAACCGGTAACCAACCTACCTTTACAGTTCCAAAGCAATGCATAATAAGCCAACCGGCAACCGCATTAATAAGCCAACCGGTAACCAACCTACATTTACAGTTCCACAGCAATGC